>CAKNWU010270853.1:0-17374 GCA_932072015.1 Andricus quercustozae
ATTCCTCACAGCCCTTGCAAACACCCTTTTTCTCCCTTGAGATCCCCCAACTCTGCTTGAACCCCCCTTGACCCCTCGAAGGCCCCAAACTCCTGACCACAAAATCCCCCTACTCCTTGCCAACCTAACCTCACTTTCACTAAATATCTAAATCTTACCTCACACCACCGCGTTAATTTAATTTTTATCTTCCCAATTCACCCCGCACAACCCTACTCACCTCCTCGGCTTTCCCCCTCGCACTCCAATCACACCTTCCACACAATTCTGTAAAGTTCTTTCACCACCTGTCACCGAACATAAACTCACTACCGCCACCAACATGCAAGTCCTTGTACTCAATATATATAAAATACTTACCTCCGATTGATTGAAAACTGCCTATATCCATGTATTTGACTCGCTTATTATGAAAATGATGGTGAAAATATCCGCAAATTTGATTTTCACGGTAAAAACTTAAAAAGACGATTATTTATTTACTTTTTCATTCTATTTCTATATATATTAATTTGAGAGAAAAAAAGTCTTAAATAAAAGTTGTAGGCCTAGATAAAATAGCTATCTTATGTTCTACAAATTGACCGCCTAAATTCATTATTTTGTTTAGAAAAATGGGATAATGTTCCAACAAGTACATTTTGCCACCATTCCATTAGTTTCGGGTTTGTCTACTTCCGTACTTCATCCCGATAAGGTTGGGGTTTGCTCTTTAAAGTGCATGTTTTTGTGTATTTAGTTGTTTTTGTTTTTGCATTTTTGTTTAATTTTTTATTTTGACCGAGAAAGTAAAAGATACCGAAAAAAATTAAAAAATGAGATGCCCTTGCTTTCACAGAAGTAACGTAGGTCACATACCTTCCCCTTTCCAACGTCTCGTGGGGGACGGGAGCGCATACTTGTCTGTGGTCACAGAAATAATGTAGGTCACATACCTTCCTTTTTCCAGCATATCGTGGGGGGTGGCGGAAAGGTATCCCTGTGACTGGTCACAGAAGTAATGTAGGTCACATACCTTCCTGTTTCCTTCTTTTCTCGAAAAATAATGTTTTTTCAGAAAAACTGTATACTACATGAAAGTTGTATTTTGAAAAGATCTTCAACTTTTTTTTGGAGGTTTTTTTTATAAAGTTTGATTATTTATTGAAATGAACCGACAAAAACCTGCAATTTTTAGTTTTTGGGGGGAATTTTCACCTTGAAAATAAAGTGTACGGGTATTTTAAACAGGGCATCAAAACGCATATGCATATGCTGTTTCAAATTAATCGGAGGTAAGTAATTTTCTGAACTTTATCCTAAAATATAAATTTTCTTCACCGAAGAAGTACCTGAAGCTATTAAAAATTGCTTATTCTGCGAGTTTTTCTAAATGCAATTTATTTATTATAATGAAAAATATACTTTATTTGTTCTGTTTGAATATTATTTCAAATTGAATCAATGAGAAAATCCGCCTAATAAATCTCCTCTATGACGAAGCAAATATGCTTGACTCCTCACAGAGGATGTGAAAATAACAAAATACAAAAAAGTCAAGCAAAACGTCTCGAATCAACTAGTCTTTTCTATTCTTAAATGAAATTCAAATTATGTGAATGAACAAAGCTTTTCGGTTTAAAACAGATATTTCATATTATATAAACATCCCCAACTTCCAAACTCTTCAATATAATGTATTATTATTATAGGTCAATCGATTTTTTAAGAATCAAGGAATCTTTTATATTCTTGCAACAATTTTGAATTATGTTAATGCAGAAAGTTTAACCGAAACAAACCAATTTTCAAATATTATTGATGACCACAACTTCCTTACTATTCAATCAAATGTATTAATATTGTAGCTCAATCAATTCATCTCGAATCATAGACTCTTTTCTATTCTTGCATCAGCTTTGAATTGTGTGAATGAAAATTTTGTTCTGTACAAATCAAATTATCAAATGATATAAATTCCCATCACTTCCTTACTATATCATAAGATGTATTAATATATTGGGTGGGGTATGTATTAGTGAAAATAAGCCCTCCAATTTTTATCAATTTAACTGCAACCGTCTTCAAGTTATCGTATTCACAAAAAAGTGTGACATCCACACATTCACGCACACACAAACATCCACTCACACAGATAGTAATTTAGTAATACTATAGGGTAAGTTGGGGAGAGATGGAACACTTTTTTTTTGCTCGACTCCCATTTCATGACGGTGACATATCTACGAAGTACGAACCTTGTATGCAAGTTTCTCCCATTAAAACCCTTCACTTTGGAACCGTGACATCGATTTTCTATTAAGTTTTAATCTTCATTTATTTGTCACACATAATATTACACAATTACTCCGATAATATAGAAAACCGATTTTTTGTACTTGTCGCTTCTCGTGAACAAAAAAATGCAATCATCAAAATAGAATTCAGTAAAAAAAATCAGCGATACCAAGAACAGCAAAGAAAAAACAAGTTGGTATCTTGACTCTCTGAAAGAACGAGCAATGACAATCAGTAAGGGCTATCCATCACTTACGTAACACGTAAAAAAAAAGAAAATAGGGGGAAATTATTCTTATTAATTTGTTTCGCTAATGGGAAAATTGGAAATTTTGCGTTACGAGAAGGGGCGAAATTCGCGTCAAAATCAACTAGAACTTTGTTCCATCTCTCCACGAAAAAAATGTTCCATCTCTCCCTATAAACAGGGAGAGATGGATCAGGCAGTTTAATTACATACGCGATCGAAAGGTGTCACCCTCTTTGTACGTTCCTTTTACGATGTCCCAACGGTTTGTGTCAATGATATAACTAGCAAACTGCGACGTGGAATACATTTTTAGGAAATCGCTGCAGCGAAAGTATTCGACACCAGTTTTCATTTATCGGCCGAGTAGTCTAGGAGGAAGAAAGGGGTTTCCATATCTCACCCTGCTCCATCTCTCCCCGACTTACCCTATTCGAAATCTACGTTTCTGGGCGCTTACAACGATATGTCACTTATGTTGATGAGCTAAAAATTAGATTCTTTTTAATTTAATTTGAACTGTTTTGAATGCTTATGCATATATCCTGAATTTGTTTAATTTTAGCCGGATTAAAATTTAATTTTAATACTGATACATTTCATCGAATTCTATTTTATTATTTTAATTTCAAGAAAATATTAGTCACTTTTAGTCACTTTTTGGGTTAGTCACTTTTTCTCACTTTTTTCGGTTTACATTGGTCACTTTTTCTCTTTCTTCAAGTACATTAAGATGTGTTTATAAGATTGCATTCACCATGTTTTTTAAACATACTCATCTATGAGAAGTTCTAGGCTCCGGAAGCGACAATCATAGTTCTTTGTAGCAACCAATCCCGATGCAGTGGGAACATATACAACACTGTTCCTTTTTTAGCGGGGCTCTAGACGCGGATGACCTTACGCGGCAGACGGGACAGTTGGAGATAAAGTTTTCACCTCTGGATACTTTTTTAGAGCTACCAATCTTTATAGAATGTTATTAGAAACAATGTTGACGCACCAGATGAACTGATCCCAGAGGAACAGCCTTTTGCATCCGGTTCGCGATGGAGCGAGCCTGACGCTGGCATGCCGGAAACTTGTTAAGGTAGCTAAGAAACGAAACTTTCATACCTCCAAGGCAGTCGGTTATGAGAACTACAAGATGGACTTTGTAGCCTTGGTATAGCCCACTAAGCTAGTGTCCAGAAGTCAATCACGTAGATGATCTTCGTCTTCAGATCTTGGAGGAAAATATCAAGCTTTGTGGCACTGGTACGTTGAAACGTGGAGAATGAGAAATTCCAGTAGATCTTACACTGATCATTCTTCACAACGGGATCAAGTTCCCCCTGGGCGAATAGCAAAACGGTCTTTAGATTAACATTATAGAAGTGCCGTAGATGGTAATACAACACTTTTAGAGCCGCATTGTGTCTCTGTGTACCCGTAGAGTGCATATTTTGTGCATCCACTGAGAACATGTCCAAGTGTTTTAGACTCTTCTTTGCATGCTCGGCAGTTCGTATGGCCTATAGGTATATTCATTATGCGCTGCGCTCCCAATCTCAATCCAGCAGACTTGAGAAACATGTTGGGCAGACCCATCGATAGCTCTTCTCTACGTATAATGCCGTAGAATCTACTTTGATGGGGCTTGTCAGCATGTTCTCTTACTAGAAGAGTATGTTCTGCTTCCTGTACACGACTTTTGAGCACCGAAAGCGTTAGTGATGCTAGGCCATGTGTAGTGTCGCTGGAATCAAATGGGAGGCCAAGCTCCTCTGCGGCCTTATCTGCGGCACGGTATAGAAACTCCGCAACATTGACGACTTCAAGTTGATGTACAAGTCGCATAAGAGCATCTGCACTATTGAGAACTGAACAGGCTGTAGCCAGAACCGTTTGTCAATGAAGACACTGCAAGCTTAGCAAGCCTCTACCCTCTTCATATCGAGGTAGGTAAATTCGAGGTACGGAAGATCAAGGATGATGACTATGATGGATTGTCATTATCTTGCGTGTGCTTTGGTCAACGGCCAGCATATTGGTCGCCTGGATCTTATTCTTTCCAGATAATTCGGAAGCACAAATTTCTCTGAGAGCTTGGCGATACCCTTTTTCAAGGGCCGTTTTTAACACACGCACATTTTGGGTTTCCGCTTGGGGTATTCCAAGATAAGTATATGTTTCTTCATTGCCAAGATGTTGAGTGGTATTTCCGCCTATGAGTTGATTATCCTGATCGTCACACGATAATGTAGTTGATAGTTTTTCTTGGTGTAGGTGGGCGCAGGCACACTTGTCCAGTTCGAAGCTAATGCCAATTGCTTTAGAGTACCTATTTACCGCCTCCACAAGGATGTTAAGAACCTCTTTCGAGGAAGCAAAGAGTTTAAGGTCGTCCATGTATAAAAGGTGGTTGACCTTATATTCTTTTCTGTTCGCTGGGCCACATAGGTATGCAGAGCTTTTGCCTCGGAGCACAATAGATAGAGTCAAGAGGGAGATGCAAAAAAGTATCGGACTTAGATAGTCTCCTTGGAAGACCTCCCTATTATATGTGGTATAACTGGTAATCACTTGTCTTTTGTCAGATGTTATGACAAATCTTGTCCGCCACAAGAGCATAATCTCTTTTATGCATCTCACTATTTTTGGATGCACCTTCAGGCACTCAAGGAGCTTAATAAGTAGCTCATGGTTCGTGTTATCGAATGCTTTACGGTAGTCAATCCAAGCCATGGCAGATTGCGTCGATACCTGATCGATTCTTGGGTAACACACCTGTCTATTAACAGGTTCTCCCTACAACCTGCCAGCCCTCTCTTACACCCACGTTGTTGAACTATTGAACTCCATACCGGCTCGATAGATGATAATATCCTCTCTTTGATGATACCATTGAATAGGTCTTAGGGATCAACACCGTGTGTCCTTCCATTAACTACTGCGGGATGGGTAGTTCTCCGTTTAGAAAAGTAGTAAATATACGAGCTAGATGTTGGTGGGTAGAAGTGAACTTCTTCCACCAATAGTTGTTGATTTTATCTGGCTCTGGCGCTGAAAAGTTCTTAGTTCTAAGCAATAACTTTCTTTACTTCTTTAGCAGTAATTAGTGGACACTCTTCCTCTGGAGCCTGCAACCTTTGCTGTTGGCAAAAGGTATGAAAGAGTGATATATCTGAAGCGTCTTCATTTAGCTGATAAGTATTTCCATACGCTTTCTCCCAGAAGACTTGAATCTCTTCTCGAGTAGGCGGATTTTTAACGGCACGTGACTTTTCATTGAGCAGACAGCAAGGATGAGTTGAAAAGAAGGAATTTTCCTGAATCCATTTTACTCGTCGTTCAAGGCGCTGTTTCGCTGTTGAAAGAGATTTTATTTTTTGCGTCCAGTGCTGCTTGATCGTTAACAGTTTACACTTGTTCAGCGTGTGATTTGCTTTTCTTAAGTTTCAAACAATTACCCTAACTTTTGGAGTGAATTTTTTATTTGGTGTTATGTAGCCAATCACGCACTGAATATTTGATGCATGCCGTCTCGCCGTTTTAATTTTAAACTGAAGCTGTGCAATACGCTGGCGAGTCTTACTAAGGCGTACTTAAACATTGTTACTTCTATTGTCGCTAAGCAGGGAGACCGCCTTCTCGTAAACAACTGAGTTCAGATTCCAGAAATTAACATCTTCGGGGAGGAAATCGGGGAGAACATTATTAGGTTCAGATAATTTGTCCATCCTAAGAAAGACTTTTTGGTAGATAGATCTTTATTTTTATTATTAATATTATTATTTTATATTATAAATATTATTATTTATCTTTATTATTAATATCATTATTATATATAAAATAATCAGTCACAATATTCATATTCAAAACGATTATTATTATTAGTTTTACTCACCTTCGTTGTAAATCTCTCGAAGTTTGTTCCTTCGAATAGTTTCAGCAGCAATGTCCGTCCTCCGAACTATCAACAACTAGCTTAGGGTTATGTCACGGCCGACCATTCTTAGCACTCGATCAACAACCGCGGCATCAAGAAAACTTACCATGAATTTAAAAAGTAGTCGGAACTGCCAATCGGCGAAATCTCCTGTGCCACCATACATCACTATGATGTTAGCGAAACGTGCTGGAGCGAACACTTTTTAGTTGAAGTTAAAAAAGGAAAAAGATTAGCGAGCGTAGTTACTTCTAGCGTAGATCTAGAGAAACTGTCAACTTGAAGCGGAGTAGGGTGGTTATATCAAAGTACCAAAGGTAAATAGAGTGGGAGGGGACAAATTAGGCGTTTACAAGGACTACCTATCTTGTTGAAGAAAATTCCGAAATAGTGGGAGATGTAGACAATTTTTGCATTTTAAGAAATTTTCATGGGTACCATAGTCATGCTTTACCCTCAAATGATCAAAATCTCAAAAAATGGGCAAAATTATTAGACAACAACCAGCCTGGCGATTATTTGAGGAGACTATATACACTTTAAATAAATGGCAATGTTTATTACGGTCGCATCGCATAATACAACGTATTAGAGAGGCAGAGTTTACCCTCAGATGATAAAATCTCAAAATATAGGCAAAAGTGTTAGACATGCGCAAACAGCCCAGTGGTTGTTTTAGAAGCTGTATACTCTGCAAATATATGGCAATCTTTACTACATACACATCGCATGATGGAATACAAACATTGTGATTATCATCATCAAGGTGGCCGTCTAGACTGTAGTCTGGCCCAGCTTTGCACAGCAGGTACCTAGAGAGTCGGATTAACTGTCTCGCTACAGAATTCGAGGCGCGCTCGTCATAAATATTTATACATATAAACCGTGGTTGATTTTGGACACGAAAGAATAATATCCTTAGCGGTTTGCCGCAAATGTATTTCGAATTTTAAAATTCTGTAAAACGATTCAGTATTATCTAAATAGCTAACAAAAATGTACACGTCCATCACAGGGTCTTGTAAGGGTTTTCTGCAGAATGTCTTAGCTTCACAGTATCGCAACCCTCTCTATTCACCTCTATTACATTGCTGTTAAGGATTAAAATCTCTTTCAATCATTACGCTAAAATATGCAGTCCTTTAAAAAATTATGGAAATATTTTTAAAAACAGGCTTCATTTATATTATTTTAATGGATTTTCGTGTATTTTAACCATTTTATTTTTGAGCGTTAATTGTGGGTTGTCATGCGCAGTGTCACACTATATTTTTCCTTATTCACACGTGTGTGAAGCAGGTTAAAACGCATGCGTGGGATATATACCTCCACCACGCGCTTCTCTCTCAATTGAAAGTATTCTTATTGGTTGAGCACATGTGAAGTCATATACACCGCCCCACGCGAGTAAGCCCACCAAGTGTGAGCTATAAAAACTGCCGCGCTGGGACAAAACCATCATTTATATTCTGACAATTTCAACAGATAACATCAACCTGAGTGAAACTTCACAAGATTTGACAGTGAAAAGTGTATCAAAAAAACAAATTTGTCCAGCAAATATGTCATCATCTGAAAGTGTAACAGTGAAGAAAGCGAAATACTCACCTCGTCAATCTCTGATTCTTGCAACAATATGCGACTTCAATAATTCTTCTTCGAAAAAGGTTACTCTTGGTTTGGAAATTCAGGCCGACGGATTGTTTGAACCAGTTTTACGATTCTTGTACAACAAATCTCATGGAATATCGTTCAATCGTGATGAATGGCTTCAATTGCAACATAAATTCGATCTCGTTTGTTTCTACTTGGAGGATCGATGCAGCAACAGTAACTCCTACTTCCGTTCTTTACCGATTAAAATTGGCGGATTTAACTTGTTTTTTACAACTTCGTATAATGCAAAAGCTATTTTTATTGGAAAGATTGTACAGAACGCAGCAAGGACAACACTAGTCATACCAACAAATAGCGAGACGCAAGAAAAAAATGATAAACTCTATATCCCCGGCATTAGTCTTCAAGCACCTACATTTCAAGGCCTCGTCAATATTGTCATTTGCATCGATGAACGCATCAGAAACATGGAGCAGGTTTTATCGAATGTCAAGCTCTGCATGAATATTTTCGTGGAAGGAATCAGTGCTTATTTTTTGGCAGAGAAAACACAAAGGCCATCCAGTGAATTTGTGCGAAATAGCATGTATTTTAAATACTCAAATTACTAACGAAATTAAAGATAATCTGTGTAAAGTATTAAAAAAAGACTAATGACAATCTAAAAGTTTTTTGGTGACTTCTGTTCACATAATTAATTTAAAAATATGTCTGTCATATAGTTTATAATAATTCTTTTGTAGAAAAACATTTTTTCATTTTAAAACAATGGCTCGGGCGAACATCCAACGATAAATTGTATGATTCAAAATTGTATGATTGTATGTTCAAAAAACTGAAAGTCTGTATTTAATATCACCGGTCACAAGCATGGGTACGCGTGTATGTATCTCTCTTTATATGACAGTACGAGCGCGTGTGTGTGCGTGTGTAATATTCAAAAATATGAATATGCATTTTAAATAGAAATATAACAACAGTTCATGAAACAACTTTTGAATCTGTTATCTGCAACCATTTTTCTGAAACTAAAATAAAGAATGCTTTTAGCTGATATGAAATTTTTTCTATTTTCCTAAACCTTCCTTGCGTGCGAAACTGTATGAGATTAAGATCCCAGCTCAGGTAAGATAAGATAGCATCTAGCGATGGGGTCTCGAGGGCAGGTTGTAAAAGCCTTTATTTGTTCAAATTGAAGAGTGTTTGAGCGAGTAAAAACACCATAAACTATACGGTCTTTTCTCTCCATATTTCTGTTATTTTCGTGAGATATTAAGTGTTTGAGGCAAATAGCAATTATATTTTCACAGCATCAGCCGGCGCGGGGGACACAACGCGTGAGATCGCCTGAGGATAAGCTAATCTAGGCGATCCGGGAACGCGGCTGCGGGGAACTAGCTGATTTTCGGCATGCGAACCAGGCTCTAATAAGCTTAAAAAGCCTGACCCGTGTGCGGAACCGGAAAAAGACTTATATAGGTTCGCGGCTGTGCATTGCATGCGCTCTGTTGCCTCGGTCGTAATCAACGAAAAGCGGTGCTGAGCACAGCTAATTCGAAACTCGTAAAATGTATATGCGAATGCGTTCTAAATATTCTGGCAGGGAATATACCTTTAAAAACACATGAAAAACATAAGTTAAGAAAGCATTAACACAGTTTAAGAAAATTGGCAGCATCGCGGGGTACTTGGAAACATAAAAAATCGCTTTATCATTCAGAAGGGTGGATTTTTACCGTTATTACTCGCACCGATTATCGTTAGTCTTCTCTCAAATATTTTCAGCTCAGCTAATTCAGGAGAGTAAGAATCCCTTTTCCATTTAGCAATTATGGAACATTCGGGAAAGCTGGTTTTGGTGCCAAGCGAGCAGGTAGAAACATTTCTACAACAAGGTTTTGGATCAGAGAATAATACTGCAAATAAGAAAGCGCACGCTTCTTTGATGAATCCTGTAGATCAGGGCTCCCAGAAGTCAGTCTTTGACTGATGAGACTGACAGTGTCAGTAACGAAGACTAGGTCAAATAGACCCCAATAAATTATCCTCCAAGTTTTCCTACGTCTTATTTTTTTTTTCAGGGTTCGAATACGAAAAATTCGGACGCTCCGCTGTGAAGTACGTGCCGATTGACCTTAACCCTTCGTACGATTCCTGGAAAACGAAGAAAAAAATTAAAGAAAAACATTCTGTCAGTCTGGCAGGTCCAGGTAATATTATCAGAGTTAAAAATATAGGTGTTGCTAGCAATATTAATGATAATGATGATGAGGGGCAAGATTATTTTAAAAATATTGATGATATTATTACAACTATTCCAAAAACTTTTAATATTAAAGCAATTGTTTTATTACAACGACTTTGTGAACCAGATGTAAAAAACGTGTAAAAAGGGATTCACATAGTTCTCTCTTTATAGATGGTAAATCTGTAAAAATGAAAATATGATTGATCTAATAAACGATGCACTGAGGTTGATAAAAAGGGTAAAATCGGCGAGAAGAGGCCAGTTTGCCATGATCCTTCGTGAAATCGGCATGCCTAGAGAGATGGTCGGAAATACAGAATACTGAAAAGAAAATATAATCTCTCCGAGAGAGACAGGTACTTGGCGTAGTCCCAAACTATCGTCTAGACTTTATGACTCGCTAGTGACAGAAGAAGATGAAGGCAGCATTAGTGCTAACGAGGTATACACAAGTATCACAGACACTCCAGGTAGAAGTAGGAAGCGAGCAACACCTGGCAGCACGGTATCGGCTAAATCGCAAGTGAGGAAAAGAAGTAGAAATCACTGGAAAACTTTGTTTCTAAAACCATTAAATTTTTAAAAGAAATTTATTTCGACCCAACCCATGAGGTCTCTTACGCTGGAATTGAAAAACGCGCAAACGCTGTACGTGGAAGAGTCTCAGGTGCAAAGCAGATTTACTTGATTTGAAGCATTTAAAAGATTCCAATGATGGATACTGAAGCAGTTCAGAATATTTGTATAATTAAAAGTAAAAATATTCATTCAGAATGGGAGACAAATATTTATAGTACGCTACTGAATGACCATTCATAAATTCATAACCAACAGGGTTACATATATATTTTAAGAATGTAGCTATTACGTGAAATGAGTGCGCATCCAAGGAAAATCGATAATTGCGTGCGCATTCATTAATGCAAAAGAGGGGATGAACGAGTCCGATGAATCAAGAGACCCACTCGATACGAGGATTGATCGAGGAAGATTACTCTGCGCTTGGTACCGGTCACGAGAAGAGGTTTCGCGAGGACGGGATCTCTCCCCATTCAAAACAGCTGCGATAAAGTGACATGTCGTGATTTAGGTGCGGCGATAACTTTTATTTGATGTTGTAGGGAATGACCAGGAGGACTCAAGTGATAAAAAAAACAGTAAACCAAATTAAGACATAGGAAATTATAAAAAATAAATAAATTTAACTTTAAAAAAAGTGGTTAACATGTTAAATTGGCGGAGGATGAAATTGGTTCTTTTTCAACCCATTCTCATATGGGAGCTCAATAACCAATTATCTAAAGCCCCAACTTAATAATGGTACTATCTTTTGATACAAACGAAAAATGAAGCCGATAAATGAAAACTAGAGAAGTACAATGAGTTTAAGGAAGAAGATGTTTTTTTAACCCGTTTACATACGGGAGCTCGAGGATCCATTCCTCTTATCTCTGAAATAAAGCCAACTGGTTGTTCATTATGGTTTCTAATTTAAGAAAGAAAATCAGTTAAAATGCTCATTTTGTTTGTAAGAATCGAAATTCATTTGGATTTTTAACCTGTTTACATACAGGAGCTCATCCAATAGATTATCTTATCTAAAAATCAAAACTACGCACTTTTGAAAACTCGCGAGATAAATTCTACGAATTACAAATAATCCTGGACATTCAGAAATTAATGAAAAATCGAGATTAGTAACGGAAAGTAAAATAATATTAGAAATCATAAATAGCTGAGAAAAATCAAAGATAGGTTAAATTAGGGAACCTCACAAATCTCTCGTTCGCTTTTGTGATCCCACATCCTTTTTCATAACGTGAATTTACTTAGAGTTGGAATCTTAATCTTTATCGCTAACAAAATATTTTATTTCAGGTTTAATACTCTTACAGGATTGATGCCGATGTATATATTCTGGACCAATTTCGTGAGCAGAGAAAATTATATCTGTCGAAAAATAAACGGTTGTAGACATGTTTCTATAACTAAGATTGAGCGATACAGTTAAATTTAGAATCAAACCAACTAAAGTAGATTAAAAATGAATATTTGTTGAAGATAAATAATCTGAAAACTGGAATAATGCTACAGTAATATCAAGTTTGTAATATCAAGAATCAACAAATCGTCTTTTTCTTTGAAAAGTGGCTCATTTATAGTACTGGGGCAGTTCTTAGCTAACTTTTTATTTTTGCCAAGAGAAATAAACTTGTCATAATCTTTTCTCAAATCGCCAAATGTTTTAAGAGGTAAAACTTCCACTTCCTCGGACACATGATTTTCGTTAGCAAATTTACTTAAATCTTGAAGACCAACAAAGCAATAAGGACAAGGATACATTGAAGTTGCCGTTTGTTGTCCATTCACAATCAGTAATATTTTGAAATCAGAGACAAATTTGAAAGAAATATTATTAATGTTCACTAAATTGAATAGAAGTTTAACATTTTCATAGCTTTCTTTGAAAAGTATTTTGAGATGTACATAACATATCATCGATGAACGTAATAATAAAATTTCCTATTCCTCTTAAGACTAAATCTAGTGCTCTCACGAGTGCCGACGAACTTGTTTTTAAACCGAAGGGAGTGACCTTGGATTTATAGCATTTACCTTCGTGTAGAAATGCTGTATACTTCATTGAATTTTTATGCGATGGAAGTGATCACTAACGGGTTAATATAAGCGCTGTTCGATCGTTGGATAATTCCTAATTCAAGTAAGGTTTCAATTTTCTTATTAACTTTATCTCAGAGAAATATAGGTACAGGATAAGTTCGCATCAAGAACGGTCTTTTGTCGCCGATTTGTAGTTCGTGTTTCTATACATTAATCCTACATGGATTTATTGAGAAAACTTTTTGTTGTCGCTGTATTAGCTTGAAAAATCTCTCTCTTTTTCATTTGTTTCTAATACAATGCATTAAGCTACTTTTTCTTTAATTTCCTCATCAGTTAATGCGAATTGATTTTGAGCAGGATCATAAGTTTAAATGTGACTTATTTCTTTGACAACTTAGGATGAATTTCTTCGGCAACTAAATATTTTCCTAAGCAACTCAAATATTTCTCTTTTTGAGAATTTTCGGGGTCAAATATTCAACGTATTCTTTTGGGATCCTCGTCCATAAATTCAATCTTTATATTTTATTCTTTATCTTTCAATTCTATTGTATTATTATCAAAGTCAATTTTACTTCTTAATCTCTTCAATAAATCAACTACAATTATACATTCTTTGTTCAGTTTAGGAACTATTAAAAATACATAGACTCAATTCCAATTGCCCATTTTAAAATTCGCATAGACCTGATGTGTCAATTTTACAGGTTTTGCTCCAGTAGCTCCTACTATACTTGTTCCAACTGTTGGCAACAATTCGGATTTCAAAAATTTTTCAAACAAAGTTTCTAAAACACATGTTACTTCGTTTCCAGAATCTATTAGCGCTTTAGTTTTTATGTTTTGAATGTTGATATGTATTGATGGACATTTATCGAGGTTTCTAACTATTTCATTATCATCATTTTCCAATAAACTGCCGCGCATATCCAGCGGGAGAGGTTTTTTAAAATCATTTGGCACCGGATTCACCTCTATGGCATTGTTCTCTACCAAATCGAGGCTCAACCGTTTCCCTGGTCATCGTGATTGTGCGGAGGGTCATTATCTTCTAAATATTTCTCGAGGTTATGTGTTTGCCTGTTTCTATAATTATCGCCCAATGTTTCGTTTTGTCGATCGTTTCGACTCACATTGTTTTTATCATTTCTCATCCCGCTTTTTCACTTTGTAGGACTTACTTTTCCTGAATGATTATTTTCGTCATAATTACGAGGCCGATCAGTAAATGCATCATAACCAGATTCTCAATTACCTATTCTTCTGTTTTGACGGTTTTTATATCCGTGACTCTGGTGACCGCGACCTATATCACCAAAATAATATCGGTTTTGTTTATGTTCAAAACCTTGATTTCGTCCGTCATAATTTCCTCGATCATGATAGTCTTGATTTCGATTGCATCGTCGATCTTGATCACCATAACCCTGCCCATAATTATTATATGGTTGATTTTTATAATATCGATCGATTCGCCTATAGTAGTCACGACGTGCTTTATTTTCAAAATTACCTCTACGAAATTCGCTCTGGCAATTATTTTTGTATCCACGTGAATTACCTTGATTGTGATATCGATCTTTTTCTCTAAAATTATATCGGCCATCGCTACAATTATTAAGATTTTTCTCATAATTATTTTCATCATAGACCGAGCTATCACGTGGTGAATATGGTTTCTTTTAATTAAGTGGCCCGGCTTAGTCTAATGATTCCAGAAACTCTATAAATTCTTCGCATGTTTTTATGTTTCGAATAATGAATGCGCCCCTGACCTCCTCTGTAAAGTGTTTCGATAGACATCTTATAATTTTACATTCAGAGGGTGGTGGAATTAAGTCCCTCGCATTGTTTATCATTTTCATGGCATATTCGGTTCTCTTAAGTTTTGCTTGATTATAATAAACATTTTTCGAATCCTTGTCGATTTTAAATCTAATATCATCGTTCCAAAACCTTTTGATAAAAGTTGCTTTAAATGATATTAGATCATTACTAATATGATAACGTATCATATTACACCACTCTCGCGCCATACCTGTCAAGCATGATTTTATAACATAATAAAAATCATACGCCTTAACATTCATAGCTCTTGCGTATTGTTCAAAATCATTTTAAAACATCATAGGACGCTGGCGGTCCGTCACAGAGAATTTCGGAATAGGATAATTTTTTAGCTACGGAGTTTTCATATTTGTCGATCTTATATTTCGATGTAAACTGTTGCCCTTCCAAGTCCTGTAGACGCTTTCTGTTTGCATATTTGCTACCACGAAGTCCGCTTGATCTACATGTATTACTTCCGTACCCTTTTTTAACACATCGACTTTTTTCTCAACATCGACAATATTTTCTTCTAAATATTTTGCTTGCGCTTCCCATCTTTCTCTTTGGTTGTCTACACGGCAATTCATTCTTTTTGTAAGCGTAATCGAAAAAGAATCTACCCTATTGTCTAATTCCGTATGGGCTTTCTGACTTTTCGCATACTTTTTTTGCATGGAAGCAAGGTTTTCAGAGTCTTATAAACGTCTTCTCGTAATTTTCTTATTTTATCTAAAATATTGTCTACCTCTTCAACGTTGGAATTCACTTCTCGTTTTGTTCGCTGACACCCATGTTTGACTCATTCATATTATTGGCGCTCGTGCCATATCTAACAATGGATCAGTCGGATTATCACTGAGGTTGGCGTTCGATCCATCAGGATTTTCGGTTCGATTCTGGTTCGAACCATGCTCATTATTAATTTGTGAATCTTCGAAATTAGATTCATCGGTTGATTCATTGAGCGATATTTTTCCGCTACTTTCAAAAGTAGATTTTGATAGTTTGATTTTCCTACTTTCCGTTTTTTGAGGATTTTCCTCACCATTTTCTTTGTCTGACATTTTTACAAGAAAATTTTAACTACCGGATTACTACAAAGAATTTTATTTACTTATTCCTGAAATCAATTAATTTTACGTCTCTCTATTATGATTTTACAACCTTACTGCATTCGAGTACGATTGTGTACGTGTGACGCACGGGTCAACGGAAAGCTTGAGGTTCAGGTGACGCGACGTACCTGTTTCCTAATTATGCTATTGCTCGAAAGTCTAAGCATATAGTCAAGGAGAACTTCTCAAGTCTCCCTTTTTTCAAAAACATGTGTGTCATAGAAACATGTCTACAACCCTTGATTCTTCGACGGATTAAATTTTCTCCGTTCAGGAAATTGGTCCAATTATGTTTCACTTCCTTACAATCTTCAATTGCATTGAATTTATTTACTAGATTTTAGATAAGGAAAGGACAATGAGCAATCAGTTTCTAATAATTAAGATGGTTAACACATTTTTGACTTCGCTATTCACTGAATACAGAATTATGACATTTTATTTTATTATTTAAGCGCATCGAAGAGTTAACCCTCTGCCTTGACTAGCGTATCCCCACTTTGTAATCTACACCACGTGACCACCTCAACAATACAAAGTACATGAGTGTTAGTGCAAGAGTTTCGGGATCGTATCCATTAAAAAAGTGCATGGGCCCCCTGAATAACATATTTTCTTGATAATAAATAAATTATTAATAAAAAGTATTAAAAATAAAGTATCAGTATTCAAGTTTAAGTATCTTCAACAAAATTGCTTCAAATAAGATAAAAAATGAGAGATTTATAATATGAAATCATCATGTGGAAGATAATCTTAAGAAGGAAACGTCAAAGTGAACAACATACCTTTAAGTGCAAGAATTGTTTACAATTCATTTAATTTAAGGTAACGCTGTGTATTAAAACGATTTTTTGCAAGATTTCATGGAATTTTTGCGCCTAAAAGGTCATTTCGCATTCTGCAATAGTAGGAAGGAGAAGTTATGTTTTCGTGACAGGTAAGGAAAAAAGCCATACAAAAAATTTAGAATTTTCTAATTTTTAATTTACTATCCTTCTTAAATTATTCAGGTTATAATTTTGTATCAAATTTTGGATTGATTATGAAAACCAATGAATTCTTCTTTGCATAAATGTACGTCGCATTCTTCAGACATGAAAATTGTTCTTTCGATTTCTCCTTTCATTTTACAGACTCGACATCTTTTATGATTTGTAGCTTTTTTTTATCAAGTGATCAAGGGAATTTTTAACAAAATTGCTTCAAAGTGGATAAAAAGTGACAGGTTTATGACACGAAAACCATGTGGAACATAACCTCAAGCGTCAAGTTGAACAAAATACCTTTGAGTGGAAGAATTGTTCAAAATTCATTTAATTTACAATTAATTTAAGGTGACGTTGTGTATTAAACGATTTTTTGTCTACAAAATGAAAGGAGTAATAAAAAGAACAATTTTCATGTGTGAAGAATGCGATGTACCTTTCTGCAAAGAAGAATTCTCGCTTATCATAGTCAATCAAAAATTTAAGTACTTTAAT
>CAKNWU010270906.1:0-10085 GCA_932072015.1 Andricus quercustozae
ATATGTATATGAAAATAGGCTAAAAAGTATAGAAATTAAAAAAATTGCTTCTTACGATTTTCAAGAATTTAATGCTCATCAATTCTAAGTAAAAACGTCCAAATCACATAATAATTAAAGACTTCAGACCTTCTTTAATAATAAAATTGTGATTTCTATTACGTGTGGCATGGTGCTGAGGAGTGGGGAGAGCTCAGCATCGCCGCGCCGACCGCCTAGTACAGTCAAGACGCTAGCTTGCCGAGTTCCCTCTCCACTACACGTATGCAAAATGTTTATATCTTAAGTTTAAGCGCATACATAAGGTATACATTAATACTACATGATATATATAAGCTTGGGAATGTATGTATGCAGAAAAAAAATAACGACGCCCTAACGATAGTTATACATACATATATATATATATATATATATATATAGGTTCCTATCGGGTTCAAATTCAATATATAAAGGGCTATATCGGGTACTTTAAATCACTCGCTCTGTGTGCTCTCCCACAAAGACACAAAATATAGCAGTATCATTAATACAACATTGCGTGCTGTTTGGTTTACCTGTAGGGTTTCTAAGTCGTTATGTCAATCTGAGATTGAGAAAAAAAAATCTGGATATTAATAAACGTTACTCTTTTTCTTGTTGTGTCTGAAAACCAGGCTTCGGCACTGAACTGGTATGGATTTAAAATATTAAGCTTTCTTAAACACCTGGTCTTACTATAATTATTTACTAATGGCGACTTACTTATAGTACCCTATATATCCCTTTACAGGTCTACATCGTACACGATATAAACCGATATATACTTCTTTAAATCGTCGACTCAGACCTAACATAAAAAAGACAAGGTGGTGGTTTCTCTTGATTTTTAGCATAGATCTTGAGATCATCCATGTAAAATACATGAGTGACTTTATGCTTTCGATTTCCAGGTTTGCTGCAGAGGTACCCATCGGAATAGCGAAGTGCGAGAGATAGTGGCAATAATGTGAGGCAAAAGAGGAGAGGGCTCATGGTATCGCCCTGAAACACACCTCTCGGAAAGGTGACACTGTTAGTGATCACACGATGTTTTCCAGATGAAATAGTAAATCTGGTTTTCCAAAGCGGCATTAATCTCTCTATGCACCTCACGATGTGTGGATGAACCTTTAAGCTTTCTAACAGACAGATGATAAGTCTATGGGAGGTTGAATCAAAATCTTTCCGGTAATCAATCCAGGCCATCGATAGGTAACGCTGATAGAATATTGCGTCTTTACAGACCTATCATTCAGGATAGCTGTGAAGATCTTATACAATGTGTTCAGACAAGTTATTGACCTGTAATTTTTAAGTTCAGCTAAGTTGCCCGTCTTCGGCTGGAGCACTGTGCGCCCTTCTACCAACCACTCCGGAATAGGCTCTTCCGACTTTAGATATGAGGTGAAAATGCGGGCCAGATGCTGGTGGGTTGAAGGAAACTTCTTCCACCAGAAGATCTTGATACCATCTAGTCCCGGAGCGGAATAGTTCTTCACGCCTCTTAATACGTTTTTCACCTCCCCGGTAGTGATAGGTGGGCATTCGTCCTCAGGGGTTATAAGGGCATTGCACAGCTACTTGAAGCTATTTATATTCTTCGAGTGTTCTTTCAGTAGATGCTGGACTTCTTAGACTTCTCTCCAAAATGCCTCGACCTCCTCTGGTGTGGGCGGGTGGTCGACAGTAACTGGAAGGTCTTGGTAGATTCGAGATGGGTCAGACAAAAACTGTTGATTTTCTCTGACCCACCTCCCTCTGCGCTCTAGACTTCTTCTAGCGTTAGATAGTACTCGTATTCTGTCAACAATATGCTGCCTGATGGTCAGTAGCTTTGACTTTTTAAGTGTGTGATGACAGATCCGCAGCTCGCGTGCGAACCGTCGAACCTTGGCAGTGAAAGTCCTGCCAGATGTTATGTAGTCAATCACACACTGAATGCGGGACGCGTACTGCCTAGCCGAGCCTATCTTTGTGCTGAGTTGATGCATTCGTCTTTTGGTCTTATGATCAACCGTTGGTTTTGTTTTACGGTTTGCATCTGTCAAAGCTCTCCCTGCATTATACACACTACAATTAATAGTCCAGAGGTCAGGTTCTTCGGAAAAATCTCCACGAAGCTCGTCATCCAGTTCAGCCAGATCTTTGGGCTTAAGAGAAACCTGAATGTTGACGTTTCTCCGGGTCCTGAAGAGTCGCTCTTCCTCTATTGGATGTCTGCTCGTGATTGGTCTGAGTCTCGCCTCTCTTTCTCTGTTGCCGGCTTCTTCTGGCTGCGGTTGAGTAGGCGCTCCGCTTATATAACCCCTTTTTCGGAGTTCCTCGGCACGGTTTCGCAGACGTTGATGCGAAAAATGCGAGAGCTCTGGGTGTTTCTCGCACCACAGAGTATGCAGTCGTGCCACGTAACCTTTTCGTTCAGGGGTCATACTAGTGTCATAGCACTCCAGCAGGTCGTCCCTGAGTCGATCCGTCCACTTAAAAGTAACGAGATTCTGCCGGTCAATCGCATTGACCTTGTCTTGATTGGCTCCCCCAACTATAGGATATAGTTAGGATATATAGTATAGGATATAGAATAGTTTGAACCGCACTTACTACAACTATGTTTGGTGTTGTCATTGTTCTTCCCATGAGCAGCCAGGGAAAAGGGTTCGGTTTTGATTCCTTACGAATTGAACCGAAGGGCCTATGACAAAGCCGCCGAACGCGTCCTCGGGTTGCGAATAGAGGGTCCCTGTACCAAAGGTTTCTGCTGAATATGGTTACAATAATTAATAAGCAGTCGCGGACAATTGTCCAGGGATGGTCCCGAAGGAATAACCCCGAAGCGGAGGTGTAACAACCGTGCCGAAAGCACGAAAGGTGTCTTAAACGGTGTCTTAAAAGTGACTCTGAGATACCGGGCGACCTGTCAGAGTATGTATATGTATGTGTGTATGTATGTGCATATATATATATATATATATATATATATGTAAGTTTTTGGTTCTGTGCCTAGATGTAGGACGAGTATTGGCAGATGGGAACATATGAACTCCTATCGAATACAAAGCTGCTGAAGGCTGGTGAACTTCTCAGCATAAAACACCAACAAATTGATATATAGCAAATTATATATACATGAGTATCATCTGCACATGATTCCAGTGGATAATGCGACAAATAAATAGGCCGTTTTGTGAATAAGGGGTTGTTCAGAAATGGGAGAGTTTACCGGTCATGAGCACGGAGATAGATATACGCGCGCATAGTGCGACGCACGGGCGTCGCACGCGTGCGGATTTTGTCGCACGGCTTGCACACAAGCGATGACGCAGATGCGTCCTCATATGCGTGAGAGGTGTGTCGCACGTAGTGAAGGTCTCACGTCGTGCGGGCATAGTGCGAATACACATTGTGGGTTTTTGCGGACCCGCAATATATATATATATATATATATATATATATATATATATATATACGGGTATTTTTTTAAACTTGAGACATCGAAATATCTAAAAAAAATACGCATCCCACAGGAGGTGGGGGTAAATTTGTAATTTCAAATGAGAACCTCAATTTTTTATCACAGATTCCGATTCTCCTTTATGAAATACGTAAGTTTTGTTCAAAAAATTGTTTTTGATTTACGAAAAATGGCGCTGCCTCTCAACATTGAAGTGCTTGATTTCGGTGAGTCCCCTTGCCTCTCACCATGGGGGTGCTTGATTTCGGTGAGTCCCCTCGCCTCTCTCCATGGGGGTGCTTGATTTCGGTGAGTTCACTCGCCTCTCACCATGGGGGTGCTTCATTTCGGTGAGTACACTCAACTCTCCCCATCGCAATGGGGTGCTGGTTTTCGATTAACATTTTACAATAAGTGCTCAAAATTTTGTCCTCGCACTTCGATGCACTTGTTAGTCCGAGCTTCGAAAGATTCCACACAACTGCGAAGTGTGCCTCTCACTGTTACGAGCGAATCTCCAATCTTTTTTTTTATAATTAATATGGCTCGAAATAATATTTCAAGCTACATTGATTCAAAACTCTATATGAATTTCGAGGGACTCTCTGCTCGCTCGTAACCTGAGAGCTTACTATCAGCATGCTTATGCTGTATTCCCGGCTCCCGGGGACTGATAGCAAGCCAACTTGCGAATGAGGAGAGTGATGACCTGAGAGAATGATTTTAATCAAGGATTAAAATTATTCTCTGATGAGAACATGATTTTTATTTTTTACACAGGTATTTAAATTTTGTTTCCTCTTCCCCGAACCACTCAATAACATGAGGGTGGATTGCGGAAGGGAATTGTATGAATGAACGGAATGATTAGTGTGCACCTGTGCCTAGGTAAAAGAGAAAATGAAATACTGTACCTAGAATATAAGACCAAGAGATAAAAACAAATAGAATTAAGGGAAAGGAAAATTAATTCTGAGGCATCAGTTTCGAGGACCTAAATTAAAAACATGTAACAGAACCTGAAAAGAACGAGGGTATAGTTGCACTCGCTATGCAGCCACACACGAACACACGCAAAGCATCTATTCCATCTCTATCTCTCCGACGTTCTAAAACATCGCCGTCGCATTCTTTGCATGTAGCTACGCTGCCGCGACGATTGCAAGCGTCCGCACTCCACACGCCGTCCCCTATCTCTCTCTCTATCTCTCCACGCCATTCTTCCATAAGTCCGTCTTACTTTCGCCTTTACATACTTCCCACCGTAGCCGGACAGTACGAGCGCGAGGAACATACCAAAACAATACCACGTGCTCGCTCAGCAAAAACTTGTGACGCCCAAATGCTCGTTTACTCTTTTTGATAAAAGGGTTGGAATTAATACATACTCATATTTAAGTTGAAAATTCCAACCTGCATCAATTTCGATGCAAATTTAAATTAAAATTTCTTTCAGAAATATAAGGGAACACTCGGATGCACCTCACTTCTGTAAGGTGCTGACGAGGTTCCTGTCTCACAGGTGCAAAACTTCAAACGGAAGCATTTGGCAATGCAATTCTCGCACACTTGGAAATCAAGCTACCTGGCTAGTCAAATTTGCAATCGCTGCTTTGGCTCTCACGGTGTTTCCCTACTTCCCTAAACCAAATTCCGCAACTCCGCAAGAATCCCTACCTGAATCACACCAATTATAAACCGTCGAAAAGAAGTCAAAATTGCAGTCTTCTGAGTGCCGGTTACGGAACAAGCCGCGAATTAATATTGAGTGGCCCACCAATAGGGTTTATAATCCGGACGAAAAATTAATCTCTGTACGACGGGAGGCAAGACCGTAACGTTAAATCATCGCGTCCTATCCCGGTCTTATTCGGGACTATATTTTTCCCGGGCCGGTAAAGGGAGTGTCGATATTCTTTTCGTGTCCTCTCCGGCCTGGTAAAAACCAAATTAGTTCGGCCCAGAAAATTTTACCCTGTCTCGAATTTCAAAACGAGACAGAGTAATTTTCTCCCAAGGCTGCAATTCTCTTTTATGAGGAATAGAAATATTTTCTAATCTTCATAAAAGTGGATTCAGAGAAGTGGTAGGTGCTTGCGAGTTGTGTGGCTCTCGCGAGTGACCTGAAAGACTAGAGTGGATTACAAATCCACGAAATCGAAGTAAAAGGTTTTCGCCAGCCCTGTCGAAACCAAACAATATGAAAAAAAACAACCAAAACCGCCTTCGTTCCTTTTTGGTTAGTTTTTAAGCACAAGGAAACTGGTAAGCTGTGTCGTTACCATTTACATCTTGTGTCTCTTTTCCTGGACCTGTAATGTTTCTTTTTGGTGTGTAAAATAAACGTGAACAATATTGCGAAATTTTGGAGTACAAAATTTATTTGGAACTTAATGCACTTGCGAAACCCTTATTTTGATCTCTCATGATTTTTTCGGGACAAAAACTCTCAGTCCGAGAGTAAGGGTACCAAACCACATAAAAATAAATACAGCAAAGATGAGTCTCTCGCCCTTCCTTCAGTTTTGGGGAAGCCTCCCCCCAACGTACCGATATTAGGCAGCTTTTGTTTGCTGGTCTTTTATTTTTATTCAAGGATTCAAAAATAAATTGATTTTTTTCTTCCAAATCTTTAACTACGTCGCGGAAACCTCGACGAAGGACAAAGACATCATTAGTCCTCAAAAACTTGCATTAAACTAATTTGGATCTTGAATAATGGTTTTCATGATACACAATGAGATGGAAAGTGCACGTAAACTGTGAAAAAGAACAAATGAAAGTCGCAGAGCGGAGTAATGCATAAACGACTATTGCTAACTAAAAACAAACGAATGTGTGCTGGCACATTGTCTAAAGAGAATTAAGATCATGAAACGAATGAATCTACCAGCAAGGATGGGCGCACGTATGAGAATCGAAAAAGGGAAACAATTGAAGATTGCACAATGAGGTGGCAATTGAACTTAAGGTTGTTTGCAAGTCCCATCCCCGTACCAATAGTAGAGTCCCGCGGGTTGCCGTCGAGCCATGCTATGTTGAAAAAATTTCACGGGCCCTCATGGTGAAATTTTCAGTGCGCCACTGGCTTAGAATTCGTAGTATGTGTGTATACGCACAGTCATAACTGCTATGCCAACGGCAGATTCGCTGATCGCGCAACGTCGCAATTTCACGTACGCTTCCAAGCTGGTTGTGTGTGAGTGTGTGTGTCGAATGCTTACAGCGGACAAGCTGGTGAGAGGGAATAGTGTTGCCGGGTTGCAATGCTGTTAGATTTATCTGTTTGAAAGTGAATAAAATTTCAATGATTTTCATTAGATTATCTATGAAACTACGCAGTGGAAAAATTTGATGTTTTTTCTGAAAATTTGTATTTTCAAGCTGCACAAATACTGATATTTTTTTAATTTCTGTACCAGAGCGTTTAATTACTACAAATTAAATTGTGGAGAGTGCCTATACATTGCCGACGAATTACGTGTTAAAGTAGTCAACTTTGACATTAATTATCTCCGCAACGGTACGGTTGAAAAATTTGAAATTAATTTAGCATATAAATAATCATTCTATTTAAATATAGCTCCCTTTTAAAAAAATTCTACCAGAGATCGATTTTTTTACACAAAACCTTAAACTGCGAACAAGAACAAATAAAAATCGTAGAGCGGAGTAACGCAAAAAAGACTATGACTAACTAAAAACAAACGAACATCGCCAAGTTAGATGGCCCAATGTCTAAAGAGAATTAAGATAAAGAAACAAATGAAGCTCGCAGCGTGGATGGTCACAACTATTCATTCGATTTGGGTGTGTTGGTTGTGTTCATTTCAGTTGGTCGTAATTAGTTGCTTTCGTTTGGATTATAGTGCAGTCATCTGGTACTTTTATCCGGTAATTTTTGAAGGAGTCATTTTTTTCTCTTAAATACTTCATTGGAAGGTGCATAATAAGGGGTTAGGTTTTATGGTCAGAATGTTGTCCCGGAACATGGACATTTTTTTGGTAAAAGGTAAAAATATCACATGGCAGTGGATTGGTGCTTTCCTGTGCATTTTAGGGAAAAAGTGTTCTAACCAAAATTAAAGTAGGTAAAATTCTACGTAAAACTAAAAAAAAAGGTGTTCTACCACCAATAGTTTAGGAGTTACGGCCTTTCAAAGAACCCCGATTTTTTTCAATTTTTTGCCAAAAGTCAATTTTTTTTTTTTCGTTTCTCAGTAGCTCGGATCCTGATTGTCAGATCTAAAAATGGTCAACAGATGAATTAAAGTAGACGTAAATACCTGTAATTTAAAAAAAAAAACATTGTCCTAACTGCAATAGATCGCGAGTTAGCACCTGCCGAAGGTGACCCACTTTGACCTGAATTTATAGGTAAATGCCCAGAGTTCAGTTTTTTGTAAGTAGCTCGTTTCGTGGTTATCACAAAATAAAATTCCCAGAGAATGAATAATAGAGGACTAAATTCTGCGTAAGTTAAAAGAAAAAGATGTTTCTACCCCAAATAGGTTCCTACCCCAAATACACCTGTTTTTTATGCTTTTTTAACTGAAAATCCGACAGTCGTGTTTTTTGGAAATGACTCGTTTCATAGATGTCACACGAGAAAGTTCTAAGGAGATAAATGAAAGAGAACTTAATTCTGCATAAGTTAAAAAAAAAGATGTTCCTACCCCTAATATGTCACAAATAGGTCACCTTGCAAAGTGTACCCTTAATCAGTTCGGTAACTAAATCGCACCGCAGAACGAAACTACGACCAGTTTCTTAACATATAAGTTTTCAAGTCAAGTAATAGTTGTCAAATAATTATTTAATTATCAAATTAATAATGATCAACCACTTTTAATTAACTAATAAATAATTGTTTAAATAAATAAATTTCCATCACCCATCAAATGTTCATTTCTGGGAATTTTTCACTCAAATTTCAATTAGAGACCCTTATTATAGATTAAAAATGAATATTTAATAATTTTTAATCAATAAATAAATAATTGTTTAAATAAATAAATTTCTATGACCCATCCACTGTTAATTTTTTAGCATTTTTCACTCAAATTTCAATTAGGGACGCTTACTATAGATTAAAAATAAATATGTAATCATTTTTAATCAAAAAATAAATAATTGTTTCAATAAATAAATTTCCACCACCCATCAACTGTTCATTTATTCGCATTTTTTAGTGCAATTTCTGCTAGGGGGGTTTATTATAATTAACAAAATACCAATTCACTAGTAGAAATACTTGTGTTACATTTTTGATGCATTATTATTCATGATTTTTACTTGCCATATTTATTTATTTAAAATATTTTTTGGATTATATTCTCATAGTCGTTTCCACACCACCTATAAGGTAGAGTATTCAGCAGAAATTGCAGTAAAAATGCCAAAAAATGAACAGTTTATGGAAAGTTATTTATTTAAACAATTGTTTATTTATTGATTAAAAATTATTAAATATTCATTTTTAATCTATAATAAGGGTCTCTAATTCAAATTTGAGTGAAAAATGCCCAGAAATGAACATTTGATGGGTGATGGAAATTTATTTATTTAAAGAATTATTTATTAGTTAATTAAAAGTGGTTAATCATTATTAATTTGATAATTAAATAATTATTTGACCACTATTACTTGACTTGAAAACTTATATGTTAAGAAACAAGTCGTAGTTTTGTTCTGCGGTGCGATTTAGCCACCGAACTGATTAAGGGTACACTTTGCAAGGTCATTATTCGTGACCTCTAGGAGTAGGCACATTTTTTTTTAAATTACACAGAATGAAGTCCTTTTTCATTTATCTCCTTAGAACTTTCTCGTTTGACATCCATGAAACGAGTGACCTATTTGGGGTAGGAACATCTTTTTTTTTAACTTACGCAGAATTTAGTTCTCTATTATTCATTCTCTGTGAACTTTCTTTTGTGATAACCCCGAAACGGGCCATTTACAAAAAACTGAACTCTGGGCATTTACTTGTAAATTCAGGTCAAAATGGGTCACCTTCGGTAGGTGCTAACTCGCGATCTATTGTAGTTCGGACAATGATTTTTTTGAAATTACAGGTATTTACGTCTACTTTAATTCATCTGTTGACCATTTTTATATCTGACAATCAGGATCCGAGCTACAGAGAAACCAAAAGAAAACATGTGATTTTTTTAGAAAAAAAATTTTTAAAAATCGGGGTGCTTTTAAAGGCCGTAACTCCTAAACTATTGGTGGTAGAACACCTTTTTTTTAGTTTTACGTAGAATTTTACGTACTTTAATTTTGGTAAGAACACTTTTTCCCTAAAATGCACAGGAAAGCACCAATCCACTGCCATGTGATATTTAGCACCTTTTACCAACAAAAGTTCCGTGTTCCGGGACAAAATTCTTACCACAAAACCTAACTCCTTATTATGCACCTCGAAATGAAGTATTTAAGAGAAAAAAAATGACTTCTTTAAAAATTACCTTATTTGCACCAATTTTTCGACCAGATGACTGCACTATTATTGCTGTTGGTCACGTTCGTTTCAGTTGGTTTGGGTATCGTATTCCCTCATTACTTGACTTCATTACTTTTACAATGGAAAATCTATCTCAAGCGAAAAAAA
>CAKNWU010270989.1:1493-22908 GCA_932072015.1 Andricus quercustozae
ATTCTATCTTGTCGTATATCGTAGTATTTCAGTAACTGCATAGGTTAAAATAATTTTTCTTTCACGTCAAAGTAAATAAAGCTAGGTAATACAGATAATATATTTGTATGTGAATAATCCTAATTTATTAATTTTAATGTAATCATTTGTAAATACACCATGTTGGTGCAGGTAACATAGCCTATTTACAAGTTTCAGCCTTCAGCGTTTTTATTCTTCCATTATGGTGAAAATTTTTTGCAATAGCATTCATTTAATAAGATTTTTCAGTTATCTCGTTGAAAATTTCTATACACTTCTTTTATTTAATATAATATACTGACCTCAATCAATTCATATAATTTCCCGAAGCAATCAGTAGTTACCCACTATCAAATTAGTAATTTCCTACTAATCTATAGGGGCTCATTTTTCTCCAATTGAATTAGTACAATCGTTAGAATTTCATTAATAATTAGTGAAATTTCAATAATTTAGATTTTAGGTGAAGATTAACCCTTTATCGGCCACGTGTAACTGACTTGAATAAATAATTCTCTTGGTTTATAACAATAAGACTGAAACAAGAAAAAACTCATTATTTGAATATTAAGATCACAATACAAATATTTTAAAGGCACTTTTACCTTCTAATAATAAAAATAATCTCGATAGTCTCGAATCTGAAAATTAATATTATTATTTATTAAAGTGGTGTCTGCGATGAGTAAATACATATATTGAAATTGATTATTGGGCTTGAATTGCATTTTTATTCGTGTTTAAAAAATACCGACAATATCCAGAAAAAACAAGATTTCAATTAAATACTGTGCTCATAAAATGTTAATTTTAAAAGTATGATATTTTTATTTTTGGGATTTTATGGCCTACTAAAAAAATACCCGTTTCGACGACTTTTTACTCTTTTATTATCAATAAAAAATATTTTCTACTACAGTTTGGATAGCATTTTTCATACCGTTTTCAATTATCGTAAACATTTTCGGAAAAACTTATTTCTTGACCTTCAAAATTGAAAATAGAGTATTTTCTGGAGAAATAAATATATTTCGGTTCCATTTTTTAAGGTCAAGTAATACGTCTATCAAAATTGCGTCAAAACTCCTATCTAAACTATAGAAAAATTCTTATTTATAACTAAATGACGTTTTTTGTTTTTAGCCAAGTGTGTATATTGATGGAAAGGATGTTAGTTTTTTTTAATATTTGATAGGGGAAACTATGCTTCAGTAGTTCATAAATAATCTCTAAATGTGTTTTATAGTTTATATTAAATTATTCGTAAAAGTACCTTACGCTATGTTAAAACTTAACTATTTTTAACTATTTCTGTTCAGAAAATATATATAAAATCCATTGTTTAGTTGCTTTTAATTTTTTTAAGAAACAATCTCGAGGTACGTTTCCTAACCTCTCTCGATTTACGAATAGATCATCGCTTTTGGTAGAAAAAGTAGAGAGACATTATTTAGATTTTCAATATGAAAGTTATTTTGTTGGTTTAAATGTAATCAGTTTTTCTTACCTCTCACGTTTATTCCTTTTCATTTCTCGATAAAATTTCTTTTAGTAGTATTAAATATTGTACCAACAATTGTGGCCGAAGTTTTAAGAACAAATTTTTTTGCATATTCCAATCAATTTAACTGACCTACTCTCAAAAATGACCTACTTTTGCATAGTTTCCCCTATAATCTTTATTTTTGTTTTATCATCGTAACATTTTTCCTATGCTAAGCATCGTTTGTATTTCATTCGCGGGTGTCCTTGAAAGAAAAAAAATTGGATAGCTTGTGACGGTAATTGTTATGGACACTATGAATTAATAAATATTAAAAATTGTGGATTGTTCGTTTCCTTAAATAAAGTTTCATGGTTGAAATGTAACTTTTGACTAGAATAATGCAGAAAAGTGCAGATTTTTGCAATAAATTTAATTAGCTCCTTTTATGTTGGTACTTTTTATTACTTACGCATATTTTTTTAAACAATTTCGATCTGTTTACACTTTTTTTTGACAAAAATACAAATTTTTCACTTTTTCTGAATGCCATGAACTAATTAGGGAATCGTTTAAGTTGATTTTTGATTTAATTAAATAGTGAAAATTATTCAGACAAGGTGTTCAATGTACATTTTTTATATTTTGTCATCAAAATTAATTAAATAAATAAGAACTGTCTGGAAAATCATCGTCAGTAAGGAAAAATATGCCTAATTGGTTCATGTTAATCAGTGGAAGTGTAAATTTTGTACATTTTTTCTAAAAAAATGTTTAAAACAGTATTTTTGACATATCATCGCGTTTAAATATTACATTTACAAAAAGCTGACTTTTTCCACTGGTAAATCAATGGGAAACTTTATGGACTTTGCCCGACCCCTAAATATTAACCGATATCGCTTGAACTTGGAGAAGATATTTTATGGGCATTCAAACAAAACTAGAGAGTGAGTGTAAAGAAATTCGAATAGTGACAAATTCCCTTTTTTTTGGAAAGCTCACTAAATGACCCATCTTCCGAAACGAAATCAAAAAATTGCCTTTTTTGAATCACGCTAATGAACCATTTCTCTTGCGGAAACGTTTCCTCGTTTAAAGTGACCAGAAAAGGAGAATCGGAAATAAAAGCGATTTCTCGTTGGAGACATTTCCTGGTACGAAGAATTGCTTGGTGGTTTAAAGGAGGAAGAGTTGCGGTGAAAGGGGACTACCGCGGTTAGTTATAATGTAATGAAGTCATTTGCGTGTTTCTCCGGGTGAATCCGAGGTCGGGTATTGCGTGCTAGGATGAAGAAGAGTTCCGAGGTGAGGGTTCCATGGAATGGAGGTGCAGGAACCGGAAGCTAATTTCATCCACTGCTTCTTCCACACAAAAGAAAAAAGGAGAAGGACAACATTCCAACACCGCAGAAAAGAAGAAACAAAACGAGAAACAAAAAACTAATCCTCGCCTTCGCGACACCTGCACCCAATGTACAAGTACACATAAATATACCCATACACATACACACAAATTACACACCACAGAAAATTGGACGATTCTCCTCGCTCTGGAATTAGTGAAAGTATGTTAAAATTAATAAATCAGATTCCATATATGATTAATTTCACAAGTTGAGTGGAACTCTGTACGTACGTACGTACGAGTGTTTTATTTATTCGTTTTGAGAACTCTCCTGAAATTATGTCTCATCGATCGGGGAAAAAACTTGATATATTCATGGTTTCCGAAAGCCACTATCAGCCTCTAAAAAAGATTCATGGTCATTCTTATCATTTTTTAACCGCTTCTGGCAAGCCAATCATATACTTTTGATACTGAAATATTAGAAAAGCTCAAATTTATTTTATTGTCATGTAGCATCCTGATGTATTCTAAAATTACAGTCGTTGTCACATTATGCAAAGTTTAAACCAAAAAAGTGAATTAAGCTTAGAAGTCTGTACATTCAAGCCTCTCAATAGGGCGCTCGCGATGAAATGGATAATACCCGTTATACAATTATTTTTTCGAATTGAGGAAATTATATTTTTCGTTAAAAGAAATACATATTAGTACATGCGTAGTTTGACAATGGGATTCATCATTGTAATTCGAAAGAATGAAAATATACATACCATAATAATTTATTAATAGATTATTTAAAAATGAGTGTGTCATGTATATCACACGGAACGTTACGTATTTTTACGATATAGAATATACGTCCACAACAAATTGAAATTATGCTAAAATATTATATCTATAGCTAAAAAATTAAAAATTTTTTTACAAGAATAGAATTTCTCAAAGTTTTAACTATACAAACATAATGACAAAGATCTTAGAAATTTTGGATATCTTGTAAGATATCTAAAGATTGGGTGATATACCCAAATCCGTTGAATGAATCGGCAACATGAGGTTGAATGTTTTCTTTGCATTCAACATGATTGTCAAACCTCGAACTACTGGAAACTAAATAAGCTTTCACTTGCTCCATGATTTCAGCGTCCCTATAAGATTTTTTTCCCGCTATATTATGAATAATATACAAATTAAAGTTACATATTTAATTTTATATTTTCATTAGAAATATCTGCAGAATATTGATAGAATTACGATTTTATTAAGATGTTTCCCTAACGTACTTTACTTAATAAATTTTCCTATTTCTTCCACGTAACACATAATATAATGAGATTATTTGAAGTTTTTCATTGATCTAAAGTATTTTTCGGAAGTTCGAAATAAATAATTCTCTTTTTGTAAGCGATTGGCGTGGTAAATAATTAGTTTATTGAGTTTGAAACTGCAGCTCGGTAAACATTTTGGCCATTTTAGATAAATCGAACGTTAGCAAACCATTTGCACAAAGTTTGCAGAAAAATGCATTGTTCTGCAGTTAGTAATGAAAAAAGATTAAATAGATTTTTATTTCACTTCACAATTAGATCAAAATTTCCGCATACTTTTTATTTTTGTCGGAGTACTAATTGTGTTTTTATTGTCATATAAAATGGCCAGGACCAGAAATAAGATTATATTTTATTAAGAAAAACCTTTGCTGATGATAATGGAAATCAATTGAGAATACTGACACTCATACCAAGTTATGTAATTTTAATGTATGGAATTACCTTCTCTGTGTTCTGTCAACCACTTTGACAAAGATTCTTCGTCCACTTGTCCATATCCATGAATTTGTTAAATCGAATCTAGAAAATTGTTGAAACAAGGACTTCCATGTTGGTGAACCTTCACAATTTCAGTCCCTATAGATGAATCTAATAGACTGACAGCTGAGTCGTCTTCAGTTTGCGTGCTGACATTCGTCTTTTTTAATGGCCAAATTTTGTTCTAACATCTTTCAATCTTGAATGGTTTGATTTTTTTACAGGATTCTGCTATCCAATCAATTACTTCTTTTATTTGCACGATTTTCAGATCTTCGATGCTATTGATTCCTTTTTCTTGTGCTTCCAAAACAGAATCAACTAATTGAGTTGGATAGTTAATTTTAAGAACGTTTAAAATTCCTTGATCTTGAAATTGAATCAGAGACGTCACGTTCGGTGGCAGAAAAGCTACCTAAATATTGCCTACTCTCAAATATTTATGCGATCGGCAGTTATCCATAAGTAAAACAGCAGTTGAAGGAAGCTTCTTGGTTTCTAAGATGGCCTTGCTTAACTTCTTTCGTGCGAGTGCTTTATTTCTAATCATTTTATATCGAAAATTAGTTTCATCCATATTGAATTACTGTGCTTTTGACAACTGTTTGGTACGAGTTATTTTTTCGAATTGATTTCCGTATTCCAATGTTGCGTTCTGATTGGCTGAGAGCTTTTCACCAGCAATCGTACGATTTATCATACAAATTGGGTCTATTCATCAATTTATTCCATAGCTGACTCCATAGTAGACTCATTTTTTTTGTCATATTTTGAAAATGTACGGAGATACATCGTTCTGAAAAGTAGTTAGTTGTGATGCAATTGCCCAATTGTGACGTCATAAGCATGCTAAGTATATCTATATAAGCAAAAGTTAAAAGTCGTGTACTTTTTGCCATCATTTTATTTATTTTTCGATAAATAAAAACGTATTGATTATTTTTCGATGAACTAAAGTTTGTAATGAGAAAAATAAAATACAATTTTTTGAGCAAAGACCGAATTGCAGTTTATTATCTCAGCTATAAAATGTTCAATTTTCATTTTTCTAGCCATCCATTACACGGTTTGAATTCAGCTGGTTCCCCTAGCTGTTTGTTTGAAGCGTTTGCTTCTTGTCGGATCATTATTCGAGTAACTAGAGTTCCGTTCGCCACATATTTGAATAACCACAAATGCCATGTGTATTCCAAATACTTTGTGTCCGGAGTGGCTTTCTTATTACTTTAAAAATTTGATATTGCAGCAAAGTCATAAATCTTTTGTTGAAAAGAAAATCGGTTGTGTTTTGCGCTTGGCTCGACCACTGTCTCTGTTTCATCAAATTCACTTTCAGTTTGAATTTTATCAGATGCAGCTTGCAGTGAAATCGATTTGCTCCCGGATTTCTGCATCTCGAATCTATGAAGTTACAAATGTATGATTATTTGATTTTTCAAACAATTTCCTATAAGCCAAAATTGTCTCTCAATGATCAAACAGTGACTTAAATGAAATTTGTAGGTTAAGTGGAGTGAAGCGACAAACGACTGACATAGACGCATAATATCGGCAATATCATAATAATTACACTTGTGCTTTAAGATGGCACAAATTGTCGAAACATAAAACGGTCAGTTTGTATATATTACGCATATATTACATGCAGCGAAAAACGCCTTATTGAGAGGTTGGACTCTATGTTTTTCAAGCCCTTCACCTTTCATCTATTACTCCCGTCCAGTTTTGGCGATTTTTAAACAATAGGTATATTAAATCCATAAAATATGGAAAATAATAAGACTCTAATATTCTCAATACAACACGAAACTTAATTTTTAGAATTATATCACTACACGGAAAAAATAATATTAGCTGTCTATCGATACCATCAGATTACTTTACTCATTGACGAAACATAAAGCGCAGTACCCTAACGGCCTAGCTGAATCACTGCGTCACGTTGTGCCACATTACGTCAGTTCACTCTCAGTGTTCACACAGCCCTCATGTTTACGTTTGGAGAGTCTGGATATGAGTCGAAGGTTACAACCAAAACCGTACTGAAATCCAAGTTCGACTGTATTTTTATTTGAGACAGCTTTACACTTTATGCCATGGATTAGGGTACTAAATTATACTAGAGTACTGGTGCGCTTTGTTTTTACTACACTGTACAATTAAAGTATTATTTTAGGGCTAGTTTCAGGTATTAGAATAAGACTCAGAAAAAACAGTCTAGAGTGGTATTAAAATGAGACTACTGGTGGGATCCCAGAATCGTTTGTTTTGCATTGAAAATAACAGCATGAAGTTATCCTATTCAGAAATCGGACAAGACAAAAACGATACCGTGACAAAAGAGATCTCTAGTTTTTACAGTGTACACGATTTGGTGGACAATTCAAATGTTTATTTAACAACTCACATTTGGTTTTTAGAGGCAAACCAATATTTTATAAAGAGAATAATGAATATGAGGTAAAAAGCTTTTAAAGATATACTTAATTGAAAACTGAAGTAATTTTAAAATATAGATACTGCAAATAAGAAGATTAGAACAGCAAATGCAGGTTCTTATGTTAGAACTGTATTATGTATATTATATACTAAAAGTAAGTCAATTTTGAAACAGACTACAGAATATTTTCTATTATAACACTTTACATAGTACATGATATTTTATTATAGATTGCAATCCCTGCTTAAAATGTCGGACAGGAATCGGATAAGAACCAGATAGAAGTGAGTTCCTATCTGGTCTTAGCCGGACGGTATCCGATTGTTGTCCCCGATTTGTATCCGACTCCTAACAGGGTTCTATCCGGTATCTTGTAATGTTTATATCCGATTCCTATCCGATTTAAATCTGAATCTGCAAGATACTTCTATCTGATTCCTATCCGGCTTCTACCCGAATTCTATCTGGTTTCATACAATGTTTCTATCCGATTCCTATCCAATTTGTATCTAGTCCAGAAAATAATTCTATTCGGTTTCTATCCGTTCTTAGCCCGACGGTATCCGATTTTTGTCCCCGACTTGTATCCGACTCCTAACCGGGTTCCATCCGGTATCTTGTAAAAATGAACTTTACAATTTTTAAATATTCAATTTCTGGTTCCATTTCTCGGATAGAAATCGAGAAGTAGATTGTACACTTCCGTCTCGAAGACAATCACCAGTCAAGACGCTTATAGGAATCGGATAGAAAACGGATAAAAATAAACTTGGCTATACAAATATTTAATTTTTGGTTCCATTTGTTGCATAGAAACCGGATATGACCGGGTAGATTGTACACTTCCGTGAAATTTTTAAAATGTTAAAAATATTCAAACTTATCAAAATTTCTAATATTTCTGAATTTTATGAAATGTTAAAAATTTTATAAAATCATTTAAATTTCTGAAATTAATGTTCAAAATTTTTGAATTTCTAACGTTATTTAAATTTCTACAATTATCAAAATTTCTAGAATATGCCCAATTTTTTAAATTATTATAATTTCAAAAATTTTGAACATTTTAGAAATTTTGAACATCTTAGAAATGTTTGAAAATATACGGCAACTTAGATAATCTAGAAATTGGCAAAATTTGTGGAAAGTTTCGGCACAACAGTTTTCGCAGTGACACATCATATTATATTTAAGGATACGGCTGACCAAAGAAGGTCACTACCACTTGAGATGGCGCCGCTTCCAAGTACGGTGCTAATGTCTTTTTTATTCGATAACTCACACAATTTCATCGTGCAAACGTCAAAAGTGAGCTTTCAAACGCATCCTAACGACATTCAAACGATTTCATTAACCAAAAGTTGGATATTTAATTGTTGGTGTACTAACTTCACGGACATAGCTTGCGGTCTCTGCTACGATCACCTGTTCTGTAAAATTCAGCTTTAACGCATTAGGCCCCTTTCTTCGCGGACGGTCACGTATTTAGATTATAGCCATCCAAAGAACGTCATTATTTCAGATAAACAAAGTTATTAATACTTACAAAATAAATAACCTCGGAGGCCTTATGAGCCTTTTGGCTTGTCTTCGAGTTATAAACATCTCAGGTTCTTTCCAACTAGTATGGTTCCGTCTCACGAGCTAGACATACAGAATAGTTTGAAATTGTCTTGGATTATTCTTTACTCAACACAAAATAAAGACCAAACATTTTCAACCGGATTTGTTCCGGAAGTCGGTAATTTTCATGTTTGAACGAAAAGTTTAACACGTGTGCTAATGGCCACAGTGACTCATTTTTTGTTCTAGGGGGTTCTTTCTTGGCTTAAAATATCGGTAATTTATCCGGCTATATACCCCTATATGCAACTTCACACCGTTAACGCGGTACCTTTGTTAATACAATGAAACATCTCAATTTTACTGAAGTTTAATCTTTTTTTACACATGAAAATAATCACTTTATTGCAACACGTACATTTTTTCGAAGCCATTTTCTCCCACCCTCATGATTTCTTTCTTCTTTAAAGGCACAAAACAAAGTTTCCCTCAATTAACATTTCTGCACGTAGCTGTGAATACAAAATGCTCCCCGTATTTCACATAAATAAAATACCGTTAAAATCATTTTTTGTAGGCGCGTGGCGCCCATCTTGAATATTCTCCAAATTTTTTCAAAAATATTTGTTGGGTTTGTAGGAAATGTTTAAAATATAAGAAGCACGTGTTTGTAGGATTTACTGCCAACGACTGGATTCAAATGCAACAGGAAAAGCAGTATTTATATTCCTGTTGGAAGATGAAGAATGCAAGAAAAGCGGCGGGGTGACTTGGGAATATCTAAATGAGATCGATCGATCGCGTGGAGATTTAAGAGTCGACTGTAAGCAGGTTTATATACGTATATAGTCCCAGTACTATCATAGGGATAAACCGAGGGAAAGGATTCATAGCGGCCATGAAGACACGACATCGACGTCGGGATCGCTCGTGAAATTGCAAAGTTGCCCTAACTTCACCCTAGAGAGCGAGGAATTGCACTCCAAACACTTCTGTGATTTTATATATAGTATATATGATGTATAATATATAATACTATTATTATTATCGTAATATTAAGTAGGGGTTGTATAGATTTTCAGATTAATCTAGAATTCCCGTGTACATTTCTTATTAACTATTTTTCGCTACACTTTTCTGTTCTGACCTCTTTAGCTTCCTTGATATCGATACATTTTCTCATGCAAGCTCTTGTGCTCTTTTTATGGCCTGTTATACCTTTTTGTTTTTGGGGTCTGATTCATACATTCCCACCACTCTTTCCTTGGTCTGCCTCTGAGTACGCTACCATTTACTCTACCTAAATATACTTTTTTCGTCAGCCGTTCTCCTTTCATTCTCTCAACATTCCCAAACCGTCTCAACAAATATCTTTTTTTCTTGCCAAACAGAGCCTCCTCTACACCATATTCTTTGAGAATTTTCTCATTACTGAAAACGTCTATTAGCGTTTTACTGTACACATTGCGCAAGTATTGTATGCACACAGCGTTAATTTTACTTTTATCCTTTTCTTGGTAGGACCAGGCCTCGCTACCCACATTAAAGTTGGGTGCACGTATAGAATTATATTTGGCAATTTTTAGCTTCAGTTGTTATATTTTTACTTCTGGCAATGGATCTTACCCTACTGATAATTTTCTTATCCCCGTTTATACGCCTGTTTATCCCTCCATCAATCTTTTCGTCATTAGTAAATAGACTAACTTTAAACCCTATCATTTCTGTTTTATCCACCATAATTTTCAAGCTCATGTTCTTCATGCTAGTATTAAATCTGCTAAAAATTCTTTGCAAGCCTTCGATTGACTCTGCCACAACTACCTTGTCATCTGCAAACATTAACCCGCGCACCTTTACTGTCCCGAGATCAACACCTTCTTTGTTCAGGACGCCCATTCGTAGATACTTATCCCTGAATATAATGAACAGTCAAAAGGAGATAACGCATACTTGTCTAACACCTTTCCTAATATCGTACCAGTCGCTCAGTTGCCCATTTGCGCTCATACTTGCTTCGCTTCTCAATATATTGTATTTATTGCTTTTAGGAGCCATCCATTGACTCCCTACTCTTTCAGGGCTTCGCAAAACTTACTTTTATCCACCATATCAAACGCTTTTTCCAGAGCAAAAAATGCACAGAAAACTTTTTTGTTCACTCGCAAACTTTTTGATATGATTTGTCTGAAACCAAATTTCTGATCCACACATGATCTTCCTGGCCTAAATCCACATTGAACTTCCCAGATCATTTCTTCTGTTATTTTCATTACCCAATTAATAAGTATTTTTGGATATATCTTCCCGGGTGAAAATATTTGGTCTTGATTTTGTCTTGAATGTCTTCAAAATATCTTCAAGACCATGATGTATGGTTCCATCTCACCAGCTAGTTATTGGAGATATACAGAATTTTCTTGCATTAATGGTTGTAGCTGTGCTAAGACAAGACCAAGTAGACTTGTCTTGAGACACGGAAAGATAATTTACGTATTGGTTTTATTACTACTGACAGGGCCTGCCACTTCCAGATAGGTTGGATCCAACAGTTGACATCTTCCACGTATTACAATTTTACAACCGACAAATCTTGTAATTTTGTAATAACTGTTCTTTAAATTAAAAATTCGGAACCTGTGGGTCTCAATAACTACCGGCATATAAAATTTTCCATAAAAAGATTACAACTGTCATTCTCAACAAGTAGCTAGTGAGCTGTCGGAGACAGGAAAAAACGAACAATATTTTTAGATTCGCCATCCAAAGAACATAATTATTACAAATGAATAAACTTATTAATACACAAAAAATAAATACGATGAAGATAAATAATACTAGCATTCTGTAAATTTTAAAGCGGATTAGTGATTAGCCTCGGAGGCCTTGCGATCCTTTTAACTTATCTTCGAGTTATGAATTTCTCAGATTCTTGTCTCAAGCCATAAATTGTTGTCTTTAAGTCGAAAATATTCGTCTTAAGACATCAAAAATATTATAGTTCCGTCTCAAGAGCAAGAAATACAGAATAACTAGAAATTTTCTTGGATTAGTCTTTACCCGAGACAAATTCAGAAACGAAATATTTCCACCCGGATTATTTACGATATTTATCAAATTGATATCTCTGTAATTATTGCAGTAGTTTTTATCTCCCTTTATTTTATATATTGGGACTATGGTCGCCATTTTCCAGGCATCTGGAACTTCTCCCATCTCAATACGTAAATTTATCTACTCGCACAGAGTGTGAGGCATATTCGCCACGGTATTTAAGCATTTCCGCATGAATGCCATTTATACCAGCAGCCTTACCAATTTTTAAATTCTTCACACTAATTGTTTCAATCGGGGTTTCCGACGTATCGTCTTCTATGCCTCAATTGTGCTGTTCTATATCGCCATGTCCCAATAATTTCATGCAGTCAATATGACCATGTTATCTTGCTAAATTGGAAAAATTTGCTTTAGAATCTTCTACAATCTTTTTATATTATTCACGCAGTATCATGTCGCAACCAATCAGGTTTTTGACAACAATATATGTGAGATATTTTGACTACAACTTATTAAAAAGAGGAAAGTCTGTGCAGAATTTGCCTTGTGTAGATTCGGACATATTAAATCGGTAAAATAGCAAAAAAAATGACACAAATAAATTGAAGTATATTAAACCGAAAATTTAAAATATCTTGATCGTTTCTCATATCGACTTGATCAAATGCACCACTATTAAAATTATAGGATATATTTTAACATCCCTTTCTTACTTTACTGGCTTTGAAATGGCTAGAAACCTTATACGTAATTACTTTTTCTGTAAAGTTTTTCTTTCAAGCGCTTTTTTACTACTTTTATGAGTGCGCGATCTTACCCCTAAATCATGGGGTAAAGTCGCTCAAGCTTTAAGGAAATTCAAATTGTTTTTTATGCAGTAAATATATGTTCATGATTTATAGTACAAAAAGGGGTTAGATAGATTTTATATATTTGAAGAATCAATACCTAATCTTAATTCCCTTATAACAAACGAGACGCTTAGCCCCATATTACTTGATCTTGAATATTACTAAGTTTCGAATTTAAAAAAATCACATTTCAAAAGTACAAAGAAAAATGCTTATATTTTTAATACGTTCAATTTCTAAATCATTTCTATATATTTTAATTAAATATTGCATTAATTTTCTAGAATATTTCAGAATGTGATGTGAATTGCAAATTCTTTAAGACCAAAGGAGTTTAATTTATGGAGTCTTTTAAAAGCTTCTGAATAGCATGGCACCACCTCACGCTTTCCAAAGGTTTTCGACACACGTTTTGAAAAAGAGAAAGACTTTTGAATTTACTCAAAAAATCTATGAGAAAAGGTTTTTAATTAATATTTTAGGTCTAATTTTTTTAGTAATACAGGAATAAAAGGCGATATATTTACCATCTACCTAAGATGTTGCATTATTCTCGATAACAAGTAGCTCACCTATTTCCCAGAAGGATCAATCTAATACGCTAACATATATCTGCTTTGATAATCTCTCTATGATACTCATTCGAATCTGAAATGATTATCGATAAAAGGCTTATTCGTAAATCAATATATTCGAAAATAAATATCAAATAATCCATGTGAATATCGGTGCAACCGAGGTGAAAGTTTCTTTAGTATCATTTTGCTTTCGAAATAATTTGGAGTTGGTTTAAAATGTTATTGTTGTTGTTAAATTTTAATTTGGATTCAGGGCAAAAAAGGGGTAATATGACATGGTGTTATAGGCAAATGGCGTAATGTGGCACATCGGGTCTATGTTTTTCGATAAGGTATCACAGGATGATGTAACGCATGGGGTAATTTGGAACTTATGTTCTATATTTTTGGTTAGGTTATTATATTTAGTAAAAAAATTGTACTATCATTTCCAAAAACATATAAGAAATGTGGCCTATATTTTTTGGTTAGGTCAGTATATTTAGTACAACATTATACTATCGTTTATAAAAACAGCATCAATTCCTGTAACAGCGGCAGGAGCGGTGGTGAAATCTTTTTATTATATAGAGAGATAACGACAAAGGGGTCGATAAATTGGCGTTGAAAATGGTTTGACGGTCATATAATGGCAATCTGATCTTCGCTTTTGAAGTAGGGTGCCTTCGTGGGAATTTTCATTAGTTTAGATAAGTCCGATAGCTAACAGTTTGCTCATCGTTAAAATAATTGGAAATATGTTAAAAAACTTTAATTAAATCTTCGTATGAATTGCACGATAATAGCGAGCAATTAACACATTGATCTCAAATTTCCGGGATATGATTTTCTTCGGATAATCCTAATTTTCTAAATCCATGGATAGAAAATGAATGAATTCTTCCCTTTAATCAGAATTTCTGAAGAATATCTTAAGTCAGTGACGACCAAGGTGTAGGGTCCAAAGGAGTGTAGTGGTGTTATGTTAGGGGTTGTGACAAGCATTGAATGCTTGCGGTGATTGGCGAAGACGTGAGGGTCTGAATCATTCATAACGCTGTCCTGGAACGCTATTCACTTAGGGTTCTAGAATAACATGACTTTCGTAAACACACAGACTAATCTTGTTATCAGGTGTTATCAGTTTGTTTTTGAAAGCGATTTCAAATATTTGTATTTGATTTTTTGTTTATTTCAGATTTCATTTAAAATTTAATTCGAGCTTCAATTAAAATAGAGAAACAGTAAGCGCTTCTTATTTTATTCACATTTTTTCAAAATTTATTACTGGCCAGAAAATTTCTTATCTGTTTAATGTTCAACTAACGAGCATTTAACATTCTTACTCTTATTAAAAACGAAATAAATGTAATGATTTTTAATTATTGTTGAGTGATTTTACTCGACATCTTTAGAATAAAATATAATTTCTACTCACAAAAGACATGAAGCTGCAGTGTCAGTTTTTATCATTTTTTAACACCTTCAAATTGAAAATTTGTACAGACATTTGAATTTTAGAGATGGGCTAAAATTTTCAACATTGTCTAAAAATGTCTGCATCCTGTTCGCAAATTATTTTCTAACTGCAACAAGCCTTTGTTACATTCCACATGTTGCTTTCTGACGACTTAAAAGTTTTCCAAAATCCTTCAAGCAACAGGAAATTATTTGAAAAATCTAAAATATTTTAGATTTAAAGGCTTTATTTTAATTCAAATATATGGGATCAATTCCACTGTAATTCATGCACAATTAAATACTACAAATTTCTTCAACTCGGAAAACAGTGTCATATTTCACTTATTCTGCCCCAACAAAATCCATGAACACGACATTCCGATCGTAACTCGCCGGCTTTCCACCCTCCGGATTCGATAGTCTCGAAGAGAAATGTTTGCGGAAATGGAGAGTTTTAGTCTGTGATTTTTCGAGAGAAATTCATCTATAGATGGTTGTTAACAGTCTAACACCAACTAGCAAGGCTGTACAATGTGTAAAACTAGACAGGCGGTTTAAATAAAGATTTAACTAAAACCATCGAAGTTTTCCGACTCGTTTGACTGGATGGTTTAACATGAAAAGGCTATTGGGGTTCAAAGTCGGCTTTAGGTCTCAGGCCGCCCTAGGCCGTTCTTAAATTTACTGTAAATTTTCAATTATCATTTCTAGTTTTTTCGCTTGCAGAGTTGACACTCAAACGTAAAGACCATAATAGTGAAAATACACGTGTTCTGTTATAATAATATTAATAATTAATCTAAACCGCGGTGCTGCCCATGAAAATTTTCCACCTTCTTTCATTTTCACCAGTAGTTTTTTGCGATTGCAGAGTTGTCAAAAAAAAATACGAAACACCATACAATTGAAAAAAGTCTGATTCAGTTTTAATTGTAATAAATATTAAGTCCTTTGAGAAACTTTGTCGAGCCAATTTATCAAAATAAAATGTCTTACATTTGTTTTTAAACTTGCTTTGCCTCATTTATTGATATTTTCTCAAAAAGATACGGAATTAGTGGCCTTACATTCTCTAAACAGATTTTGATATGGTGGATAAAGCTTCTTTACTTCCTCAATTGTTATCAACGAATTGTAAAGAAAAATTGATTTTTGTTGTATTTTATAGCCTGAAAGAATTTTTTATCTTTATCATAAATTAAGAAAAAAAAATTAATTAAAAAAAACATTTTTAAAAAAAAAAATCCCTTTTTCAATGCAATCGTTCATTTAACCCTCAAGAATGTTTAATTTCTGTACAAATTATAATAATCAAGTTTATTAAATATGCACTTTTAGATACGGAAAATGTGATTTTTAGCATAATCGTTTATTTAACTCACAACAATAATACTTCAGATGTACTTATTGACACTAAACAATACTGTTAGTTATTATGAACAATTATCATAAATGAATTTAATAAATAAGAGCTTTTGAATACAGAAATTAGTTTTTTCATCGAAATCGTTTTTCTACACCCAAGAATAATATTTGAAGGGGACCCATTGACACTCAACAATATTTTGTATTGTTACAAACAATTGCGATAAATAAATTCATCAAAAATACGGTTTTGAATACATAAAATTCGTTTTTTCATAGCAATCGTTTATTTTATACCTAAGAATAATATTTCAAGGGGACATATTGACACAAAACCACCGTTTTCATTATTATAAGCAATATTATTATAGCATCATTATAATTATCATACTGAATTAAAATTTAATAATAATATAATTAATAATAAGCTTAAAGAGATATTTTGACACTCATGAACATTTTTTATCGTCATGAATAATCATTATGAACAAATTCATTAAATAGACGCTTTCAACTGCAGAAAATTAATTTTTTTAAGCGGAATTGTGTATTTTACCATCAAAAATTATACTTCACCGGAATCTATTGACACGAACCAATATTTTCAATTATTAAAAACAATTATCATAACAAATTCATTAATTAAGCGATTTTGGGTATATAACATTCGTTTCTTTATCGCAATCGTTTACTTTACATGTAAGAATAATATTTCAAAAGCATGTATTAACACTTAACAACATTTGTATTTGTTACTAACAATTCTGCTAAACAATTTCACTAACTAGGCGCTTTTAGACAAAAAAAATGCTCATTTCTAGCAGAGTCGTTTATTTTAACCTCAAGAATAATTTTCAAGCGGATATATTGACACTTAACAATTTTCATTAATGTGAACAATCTTCATGAACAAATTCATTAAATAAGCATTTTTAGAAATAAAAAAGGCATTTTTTCAGGAGAATAGTTTATTTTACTGTAAAAAAAATACTTCGACAAGATTTACTGACACTTAACAATATTTTTAATTATTATAAACAATTATCATGAACGAATTCGTCGAATAATCAATTTTAGATATAGAAAATCTTTTTTTAGCAGATTTGTTTATTTTTCCCTGAAAAATAATATTTCAAGAGTGAGACGTTTTGACATTAGTGTTTCTTATGAACGATTTCTAGAAATGAATTCGATTATTGAGTATGTTCTTATAGACCAAAAGTTTTTTTTATGAAACAGACCCTTTCAAAATTGATGGCTATCAATTTTGGAAGGGCCTGTTTCATAAATTTGTGAAAAATAATTGATCATAATAATTAAAAATCTCGTTGAGTGCAATTTTTGATAAACATTATAAACTCGGAAAAGCCCTAAACTTTCTTAATACATAAAATTATAGTCGAGTTAAAAATTAAGTAGAAAATTTACGACGTGAAATAAAAGACAAGCCGCAAACAAGATTTCATTAATTTGTTATAAGATGCAACGACAGATTTAATTCGATATACAATGGAATATAAAGAAATTTGAGGTCGCATCTTATAACAATTGATTTCGATTTAAAGAGTAGGATTTACTATAGATCTTATGATATTTCCACGTATTGAGGAACATTTTTTTAGATTTGGCAAAGAGTTGAATTTAAGATTTCAAAATGTTAATGTAGCTAAAACACATTTAACTTTCAAACTGAATATTTTTTGTCTTGTTCATTAAAATAATCTCAACCCAGGCGAATTCTGCGCGAAATTTTCTAATCTTTTACATAAACGATTCAACTTACAAAGTCCAAGGTTCAGTTTTTAAAACAGTTAAAGGAAATGCACCAAAACCTTTTGTTAGTAATATATAAACAATTTTTATAAACAAATGCACAATTTGATTATATTTTCATGAATAGGCTTGGTTTTTATGTGGAATCAACTCGAAATTTCTTGCCGAAGACTAATTGGTGTTATATTTGTCATAAAGGAAAAAACTGTCAATTACATAAACAAATGCAAATTTTGTCTAGTTTACCATGAATAGTCTTCATTATTTTTTGCGGAATTCACTCGAAATGACAAACAGCTATTTACAATGAAAGCTATGTAACTTTTGTTATTTACTAATTCGCAGGCTTGCAAATATCTTATGTAAGAAAGGGTTTTGACCACTTTACGTTTACGTAATTTATGAATGGTCCAAAAAATTTGCAAAGAGTGCAAACTGCATTAAGTTGGTGGGCGGCAAGTTTGGGTAGCTTATCTAAGGGACTCGAAGGGAGGAAAAGATGTCTTACACGCTTTTTAGCGTCGCGACGGTAATAAATCAGCACAGTCTCGCATGGAGGTGCTATGCTGTCGTGTGTTATGCTGTCGTGTGTTATTCTGTCGTGTGTTATGCGAGAGCACGGACTGCTTTTCTTTTCTTCCTCTTGCTCCGCACCGACGACCTCTTTCTCCTTCTTCGTCTCTCTGCCCCTGGCTCCAGCGACACTTCGCTCTTTCCGTCGGAACTGATGTAATTTATGAACCGTCTGATAACATTACGCGACGCCATAATTACACTTCCCACTTTTATTACTTATGCCGCACCAGGCTGCTATGCTATTCACTCCTTAGAATTTCGCGTGCACCATTTTCATTCGAATTTATTTGCACTTCAATTAGTATCCAGAGTAGGAAATGTATTATCGCATTTGCTGAAAGCGGACTCACTAATCACCTATTCAATGTTTTCTATATTTTTAGAGTTTAGACATCCATTTCTGACTTTCTGTGCAGTCTTTTTTATTACCTAGTAAACAAAGCAGTAAAGTGTAAGGTATTGTTTTGAAAGGTTACTATTCAATCTATCTCAAAAAAGTGTTGTAACGGAATGTCTCGAAAATCTTGAACTCACTGTTATTGAAAATCTGATTGGCTTTCGAATGATTTCAAATTACTCCATTTATTACCTTTGAAATTTAGAACCTAACTTGCAAATGCAGATGTTAAATGATCTATTTTGATAACAGAATAACACCTTATTCAATTGAATACAAATAATTATTTATCGCCGTCAATTCTTTAATACCGTGGGGTTACTCGATCCAATTTTGAATGCACACCACTTGTTAAGATTTCAAATCAAATCAAAATATGTGTCTGGCTGTCCGTCTGTCTGCCTGCATGTATGTATGTCTGTTTGTGAGCACGATATTTTCGAAAGATTTGATCGATTGGATTGGCCTTTGGTATACTCTTTTAGTCTCGTAAGCGAAAGGTCAAGTTCGTTAGCCAGCCATTTTGGATAGAAATTTAAAAAGTAAAAGCATTTTGAAAATTTTTGAGACCATGTTTTTCAAAATTCCATGCCTAGAGGTAGGCCGGGAATTTGCAGATGGTAACATATACACTCATATGTAATGCAACTCTGCTGAAGGCTCGTGACCTCAGCATAAAACATCAACCAATTGCGACTCTCTCGGTTTCCAGCCCTTAGCGTCACCGCCACCCCCGTGCATCAAGGTGGTAGTTGGGTGTACAATCTAAACAATGAATAATACAAACAATAAAATAGCCTTAGAATAAGAATGAAAAATGAAAAATTTAATTTTACGGTTAAACTATGCACGATATGACAAATGATGATTAAACAGAAATTGTGCACTGTAAAAAGATCTACAGAGAGGGACCCCAAAGTCCGCCCCTTTTTTTGTGCCCAACGCAGTTTTTTAAAGGAAAGACCATAAATTAACGTAATAAAGCTCAAAATAATCGTCAATGCATGCTGTAACCGTATTTGTCATTATTTTCCGCTTTCAACCCCTTTTAACACTGGAAAATTGAAAAAATACCCCTTATTGGGAGTGAGAAGTACTCCATGCATAAGAACGTGAATGAAATAGCTTTTAAATATGTTTTTTACGCAGGTATGTTCGCGTTGGTATATTAACGTATAGTCGCTGCCTCCATTCTTCTTACATAGCAACATTTTAACCCCCAGAATGCCGAAAACTGCCCCTATCAGGTGGTTGAAACTACGCCGTACCATAAAAGTAGATAGAATAGTTTTCAATAGTTTGTCATCAAGCAGTGACGCTTTCACTCTTAAAAATCGAAAAACTACCCCTATGAGGGGAAGAAAAATACGTCATAAACAAGAATGTGTATAAAATATTTTTGAATGTTTTTTTGCCCATAAATATAATCAATTAGTGTCAATGTATAATAACTACGTTAATTCTACTTACTTAGCACGATTTCAACCTATAAAACCCGAAAAACTACCCCTATCAGGGGGCGGAAAGTACTTCATGACCAAGAACGAGGATAAAATATTTTTAAATTACTTTGCTTCTACAGATATGGTTACGCTAGTGCCAATGTATAATAACTTCGTTAATTATTCTTACTTAGAACCATTTAAACCTCCAAAATCCCGAAAACTACCCCTGTCAGGGGATGGAAACTACACCAGTACCATGAAAGTAGGTAGACTAGTTTTCAACAGTTTTTCATCATAACATTATAATAGGTACCTCAATTATACTTACTCAGTGACGCTCAACTTTGGAAAATCGAAAAACTACCCCTACAATGAGTTATTGGGTTAGGCGTTATATAGTCCTATATAGTAAAGGTGCGTGCATATTTGGATGTATGTGTTTGTTTTTGTACATGCGTATGCACGCACCTTCACTATATAGGGTTATGTAACCCACAACCCAATAACTCATTGCAGGGTTTGATTTTCGATTTTCAAGACTTGGAGCATGACTGAGTAAGTCGAATTGAGGTTCATATTATACTGTTATGATGAGAAACTATTAGACACTATTTCACCTACTTTCATTGTACCGGTGTAGTTTCCACCCCCTTATAGGGGCAATTTTCGGGATTCTGGAGGTTGAAATGGTGCTAAGTAAGAATAATTAGTGAAGTTATTATACTTTGAAACTAGCGTGACCATATATATGGATCAAAAAATAATTTAAAAACATTTTATCCTCGTTCTTGGTCATGAAGTACTTTCCACCCCCTGTTAGGGGTAGCTTTTCGGGTTTTATAGGTTGAAATAGTGCTCAGTAATTATAATTAACGCAGTTATTATACATAGGCACTAGCGCGACCATATATATAGAAAAAAAATATATATATATATATTTTTTTTTTATATTCATCCTATTATGGGGAAAAATAATTCAAAAATATGTTATACACATTCTTGTTTATAAAGTATTTTCCACCCCCTCATAGGGGTAATTTTTCGATTTTCAAGATTCGAAGCGTCATTGTTCGATGAAAAACTATTGAAAACTATTCTACCGACTTTTATAGTACCGGTGTAAATTCCACCCCCTTATAGGTAGTTAAAAGATATTTCAATTACGTTCTTATGCATGAAGTACTTTTCGCTCCCAATTAGGGGTAGTTTTTCAATTTTCCAGTGTTAAAAGAGTTTGAAAGGTTAAAATAATGAAAATCCCGATTAC
>CAKNWU010271286.1:0-10089 GCA_932072015.1 Andricus quercustozae
ATCTTTGAACTGTTCAATTTGTAAATGTTGATGATTTAAAATTCTACATTTCGACGACTTTTTCGAAACAGGACATTTTTCCTCCATTAAAACGGCTCGCATAAAAAAGTATTCTTATTATTTGCCTCGCGCTTCGCTCTTGATTAAAGTGTATGTAAGATGATAAATTGTCAATGTTATGTTAAACTCTATTATATTGAATAAATGTGTTATTATTTCCGAACCGCAGACCAAGACTGCTTATTTATATATTGCAAACAAAATTACCAAAACTAGCGTGAAACAATTTTGTTTCTTTACAATATTTTCGTCTCCGTTGTCGTTTGGCTTAAAACGTGAGTTTTCGATCTTTGTGTAAGCACAACGTTGGAAGTTTGACTATATTACGTAGGATTCAGTTATAAATAATATTCTGTGATTATACGTACCAAAACTATTATCCTGAAATAGACTACTTAAACTTTTAATATTATTATTATTATTTTAACTTTTTTTGAGTTTCTTCTGGTCAGTTAACGATGTTACAAATTAAATTAATACGATGTTGGAAATATCTTGCAACAATGTTGTAGTATGCACAAAATTAGGAGCATGATGTAACTCGAAGTTCACCTTTTACCGCTGCTGTCCTTACACAGCGGTTCGAGTGCGTTCAAGGTGCCATCAGACGCCCCTGGATGATTGTTTAAAGTTACCATCAAGGCCTCAACTAGATTATTTTAATATGCCTTTATTTAAAACCCCCGGTAAAATAGTGGCCTACCCACGAATCCTCCTCACTGCTAAAGTATCATAAGTCTGTTAGCATGAGTATGTTTATCGCCGGACGACTTGACTTCACTTGGTAAACATCTTTTCTTTATTATGGTGAGCTTGGAATCATTAAATGGATGTAATTACATCCAGTGATAACCTGCAGCTGCATCCGACTTTATTAGAAGTACTCGCGTTTGCCTGGACGCTTGGTCAAGTGAGTGGAAAACTGCAGAAAACAATCTTCTTGAGTCTAGCCAGTTATGCTCGGCGACAAATCTTCCGTGTGACATTAGTTAAACAAGGGCGCTACCAGCCCGCTCACGAATTGATTTTTATTTTCACGTACGATATAACCAGTCAAATATCGCAAACACGAATTCCTTCTTCTTTCGTTTTTCATGAAAAACCATATATGCATTTCTTCATAGAAGAGAATGCTCCACTATATTCAGTATCATCATTGAATTGCATTGGTACAGGTATAGGTAATACGATCTCTGGTATTACTCTACCTTCAATATTCTCTACAGTTTTAATACACCCTCAGTGGCGCTGGTTTTGGTGGTGGTGATGGTGTAGAACGTAGGTGCCTAAAGTGGCGGAAGAAAAAGACGACAAAAACAAAGATATCTGGGCTGAGAGTATGCTGAAAGAAAAGTTGCTGGTAAGCTAGTTGTAACTATAATGATCATAATGCACATTTGACTAAAACATTGCTAGAAATATAACAGTAACGAAATCATTTGATCAGTATTGATGAATTGCAGTTACATTACATGGATTCCAAGAAGCAGAAGCATATTTTACTTTGAATTGTTAAAACCAGCTATGCAATTTGGTCTAAGCATCGAATGCCTATATGGACACCTTTAAAGTGATTAGGGAAAATCACTCAATATTATACCAAGTAAGAGGTTAATCAAGTGTTGCTGGAATCAAAGGCTGAAATTAATCAATTACAGCCTGAAGTAAGAAATCCAGTCCAACAATTACTGCCTGAAGAAATTAAACAAGAGGATGATGATGAGGAAGTATCATTGATGAATGCTGATGAACATGTAGAAGAGGCTGTAAAACATTCAAATATAATAATTATAAGAGGGGATGCTTCGACTGAACGTATTGGCAGTTATCGCTGACTCAACACGTTCCTCAGGATGCTTCGTCAAAATCGGAAACAATCTTTGAATTTTTTTAGGCAGACACCTATTAAGTCTTACATCAGCATGAGCAACCTGATCAATTATGAAGAAATTTTTATGAACACAAAAGCTTACAAGAAGCACTACAGTCCTTTCAATGAACCTCTTCGTATTAGCAGTAATACCACGGACAAGAATATAATTGCGAAATTGTTTCTCCTCAAATATGACACTAAAGGTTCTCTATCCCATTGCCAGGTAGTCAGAGAAAATCTATCAAAAAACTAGCACTACTATGACGATCCTGTTAACTCTCCTAAATTAGTTAAATCGATTGATTGTGTAGAATTTGCTGAGACCCTATTCTATTTGACAAGGCTGCCAGACGCCTCCTCGAGTTACGGATGAAGGGGCAAACAAAGGTCCAGGTATGGTCCTGAAGAAAAATCACCCAAGCCAAGGCTTAAGCGATGATGCCGAAGGCTGCATGGTACTAGAGAGTAGTGTTTTAAAAGTTGCCTCTGGGACACCAGACGATCTTCTAGAGTATATAGTCTTATTCTCGCATACGAGGCTTTGCGAGGGCCGATGAACCCTTTCGCCAGCACGAAGTTCTCTGCCAGGGTCCGCCAGTTCGCGCGCGAACTACGGATCCCTCATCACACATCCAATAGGTCAACGTGTCTGACCATCTGACAGCACATTTTTAACAGAATACGAGTACTATTTTACACTATGAAAAGTCGGAAAGTCCCCTCGGTCGTCAGCGCGGAAAGGATAATGAAACAGCCAATCACCTCCTTTGTCACTGCCCTGCGATTGCGGGGAAACTTCTAACACTTACAGGCAATTACTGTATCACTGAGGCAGAGATATCAGCCAACTACGTGGCTGTGGTCCGACCCCCCTTGAAAACTCCCCATTGTATGCACTTGAAGCACGCGTGATGTGCCGTTTCCAGCCCAGTGACGTTCGCACTTGCGAACTCTGCCGCCGGGCCGACATGAAACTTCACGCCCGATACACATAAACTGCACCACGCAAGTGAGAATATGGAGTAAATTATGTTTCTCTTTTTAAAAAAATGTATTTCTGGAGCCCTCAGTCTCCCTTCTTCAAAGTACGCTATTTCTTCCTTTCACTTATAATCTAGAATGGCCAAGTACACCAAACATCTTCTATCTGCTTTACATGCTTATTTTCAAGGAGGGTAGGACAAAAAGTATCATGTGTATCAAAGGCGTACGGCTATTTTGTCTTATGTGACTGCTGACCTCGCTTGACTCGGGCGGCAAGTTCACACTCATTCAAAATCGTCAAAATAGCCTTCTTTACGCCCTCGATACACAGTGTACTATTTCCACTTTTTGACTTTTACTAGAAATTCGTATGATAGGTTTGAAAATTCATCTAGTTTGGTAGAAATATCATCTTCTTGGGATCAAGCTGCAACTAATTTTTGTTGAACGTTAATTCTTTTTAGTTATGGAGTGAATCCTTTGATAGAGCAGTATGGAATTAAAAATGTCTATAACACGGATCAAAGTGACTTCCAATTGGAGCTGTATTCAGAAAGAAGTTTAGCAGCGGAAGGTAAAAAAAAATTTGAGTGTGTTGTACAATCTATATCTTCGACCAAGCTCAGCTACACAATTCAACCTTTCATCAGTACCGACGGAAGATTGTTGTCTCCATTATTTCTCCGTTATTTATTTATGGAAGGAAGTTTATGCAGATCACGTAATGTATTCGTAACGGCTTTAAAATTTGCGAAGCTCACATCAGGTATGGGACTCTAATTTCATATTTTTCTTTATTTTTATATCTTTGAACATCTTTTCTTTCAACTGTTATAGCCCATTTCAATAAGTGGGTGAAAGAAGTATTTTTGCCTAATACTGGAACTACAAGTGTGTTGTTATTGGATTCATGGACTGCGCAATGTACCCACACTGTAGAACAAGAACCACCTGCTGGTAAAACTGGCATGCCTGAAGTTATTCCAAGAGGAACCACAGGTATGATCCAGCCATTAGAGGTTTATAAAGTTCGAGTTAGGAAAAACTTTGTTAAATATTTTTAGGATGATTAATTACATATCTATGAGATAAATCTCCATTTGAAAAGCAATGTTATTAAACTCTAATATCTTGTTCACTGTCAACTATCCTCGCCGAGATATAAAAACCTTTTTCAGTACTCATGGTATTGAAGTAGTTACGTAGATAGCAGGACACAAGATTTTGAAAATCCAGTAGATTTTGCGTTGGAGAATCTTCACAAGTGAAATGTGCATATTGTGATGTAACGCCAGTTATTAGATGTTCTTGATGTAAAATAACATTCTGTATCAAACATTTCTTTCACTATCACATGTGTAATAAATATGAAGAATAATATCTCGTAGAATATATGTAACTATCGTAAGGCTTCTGTTTCTTGTACCGGTAGTAGAGTGATGGTGGACTTTTGGTGCTGTAGTTTTTTGGCTATTAAGAAAGGGAAAGAGAAGTGAGCGTGGTGAAATTGCGGTGAGTAAAGAAGGTAGGGGTGAGAGGTTGAGCGAGATTGAAGGGGGTGGCTGAAAGAGTGAATGTGGTGGCAAAAGTGAAAAATAAGGGCAGATTTTGAGGTTAGGTTGGATTACGTGAAACTTTAGATGGGAAGGTAGTGACGTAGTGTTTCAGATCTTGCTCAGTAGATAAGAAGGATGCCGGTAACATGGAGTCCTGTCAGAGAGCAGCAGATGAACGCTGCAAGCGAAAATGACGGGTCGAGGGAGGACTTGCGTGAAGTAAAAGAGAGAAGGGATAAGGCGGGCATCGAGGCAAGCTGTGAAAGTAGTGGGGACGAGCGATACGTGATGCCAAATAGGAGTGAGGGAACCTGGGCAACCGCAGCAGGTCGCGAGTCGGGTAATAAGCGAGGTAGACGCACGAACTTCCAAAAACTGAACCGAGCTGCACAGCGCTCGCAAAGCTTAGGATCGACCCGGTTTCTTGATGATTGGCGAAAACGGATGAGTGCGACGAACAGCGAGGAAATAATTAGTGGAGGGGAAAAGTCAGCTGGGGAAAAAAGAAAAAAAAGAGGGGAAGGAAGAGTTAGAGGGGGGTAAAAATATTAAGAAAAGGATAAAAAGAAAAACATCGGAAAGAGAGAAGGGTGAGGGGAACTTGCTGACAAAGATTCAAGAAATGTTTTCAGGATTTAGAAAGGAGACATCTGGGATGCTGGAGGATATGAAAAGGCAAGGGGGGGGAGCTTAAGGAGGAGTTAAAAAAAATAAGAAAGAAATAGGAAGAGTTGGAAAAATTATGGAAAGGCGAAAGAGAGAAAGTTTGGGAAGAAATGGAATGTATAGAAACTCAGCAGAGAGAATGCGAGGAAAATAGGTAAAGAGAGGTGAAAGTAATAGAAGAGAGAGTTAGTAAATTAGAAGTAAGGGCTGAGGAAATTAGGACTGAGATAATAAGTAACCATGACGCAAGAGAACGTGGGCTGAGATTGTATGTAGAAAATGAGAGGACACGTAATAGATTAACACAGATCGAAAGACGAATAGAAGGGGAGCGAAGATCAAAGAGGAAAAAGAATGTGATAATCAAGGAACTGAAAGTAAACAGTGAAACGAGGAGGAAGAGGTTAAGAATCTGATAAGAGAAATAGGAGCACAAGTGAGGGTGGAAGGGGAGAAGAGAGTAGGAAGAAAGATGGAAGGGAGGAGGATAGGTTTAAAATACTGGGAAAAAAGAAGTTGTTGAAAGTAAGAGCAGAGAGAATAGAAGAAGATCTGACATGGCAGCAAAGGAAATGAAAATGGCTAGTTGAGCAGAGGGCATGGGCGGAGAGAAGGAACGGTAGAAGGGTAATAATAGGATGAGCTAGAATTTGGGTAAACGGAGAGATGTGGATCTGGGATGAAGAATTAGACGAATTGAGAGCTTGGGAAACAAGGCAAGGAAATAAGAAGGACAAAGAACAGGAAAATAAGAAGGAAGGAAACGCGTCGGGGTTTACAAAATAAAAAAGGGCTAAAGACAAAGACGGAAGGAGCAGTAGGAGAAGATAGACACGTGAAAGTGGCGTTCTGGAATATCTCAGGCTTGAAGAACAAGAATGAAGGATTTTGGAGGGATTTAGAAAAGTAGGATGTGATTATCATGAGTAAAACTTGACCGGATAAGAAGGATTGGAAAGGGATAAAACGGATGTTACCCAAAGGTTATGTGTCGGCAATGCAAGAAGCAAGAAAGGACCTATATAAGGACCTCCAAACATAGGGAGACAGACCGAGAGGCGAGTAGGTTACTAGACGTTATAGGAGAAACAGGATGCTTTATATGTAATGGTAATATGACAGGAGATGAAAAAGGAGAGATCACATTTATAGGTAAGGTTGAAACAGTAATAGACTATATCCTGGTGGAAGAAAGAATAAGGAATATGATAGACAGTATGAATGAGTCGAATGAGGTTCCCCTGATTCATCTGTCTGAGTCTGGGGATAGAGAAATTACAAGAGTTTAAACAGAAAATGGAAGAGGAGAAGGTTAGGTATGAGAAAGAACAGGGAGTAGACTCGTTAATTAAAAGGTTGAAAGGATCGATTGAGAAGGTGAGGGGTGAGATAGGTACAAAAGAAGAAAGATAAAAGGGGAAAAGAAGCTGGTGGGACGAGGAATGCATGGAGAGTAAAGAGAGAATGAAATGATTAAAACAGGAGAAAAAGAAAACATGAGAGGACGTTGGAAATGAAAAAGCAAAGGGGAAGGAAGGAATACAAGGAAGAAGTAGAAAAAACGATCAAAGAAGCTAGGGTTTGGGATGTGATAAATACGGAAAGAGGAGTAAGGAAGCGCATAAATGAAGTAATAGAAATGGGTGATTGGACAGATTATTTCAAGTGGCTGTTAGGGGGAGAACAAAATAGGATCAAAGGGTAAAAAAATCGATAGTCCAGGAAGAAATGGAGGAAGGGAACGAAATAACAAGAGAAGAAGTGGACGAGGCAATATACAGACTCAAAAGAATCAAGGCTACAGGAGAGGATAGTATGGAGAACGAAGCGATAAAGTATGGAGGAGTTATAAAATAAACCCAGAAATTCTAAACAAAAGGTCAGAGAGCCAAATAGAGGGGAAGGAAAGTATCCCACACAATCATACGGGATTCAGAAAAGGAACGGGGACAATAGATAACATTTACGTACTCAACTACTTGGTTAACAGAAATTTAGGGAGAAAGAGAGGGAAATTAGTCGCCTTGTTCGCAGATTTTAAAGCAGCTTTGACTCAGTGAATAGAAAAGTGCTACGGCAGGCAATGAAAGAGAGGGGAATAGAGGAAGGGTTGGTAGAGAGGATAAAGAAAATTTTTACTGAAACCAGGATTAGGGTGAAGATAAGGGGGGAAATTGGGAGGTTTTCTGGTCAGGAAGAGGTCTAAGGCAACGGTGCGCGTTGAGTCCGCTACTCTTTAATATGCTGCTGGCAGACTTAGAGGAGAAGCTAAAGGAGAGTTCGCAAGCGGGAACGATTTTGGGTAACAGCAAACTATACTCTCTACCATACGCAGACGACGTAGTTCTATTAGCTGACGATGAGAAGGGGATGAACTTAATGATCAGAATTTTCGAGGAGTATATGGGAACAAAAGAACGGATGGTGAACGTAGGGAAGACTAAGGTGATGTGCTTCAGAAGTAGAAAGAGCAAAATAGATAACGTTTGGAAGATAAAAAGGACAAACAGTGGAAAGAGTGGATGAGTTCTGTTACTTAAGTACAGGAAAGAGAAGGTTTAATGCCGATTGGAGAATGAGGGTTTGGTTCTTTGATGCGTTGGTTCAGGCGGTGTTGTTTATGAAGTGGAGGCCTGGGGATGGAAGGAACATAGGAAAGTGGAAAGCATGCATGAGAGATTTCTGAGATGGGTAATGGGGGTTAATTGCAGTTGCCTATGATACATGTTAAGGGACGAATTAGAAAGGGAAAAAATGATAACTAGACAAATGAAAAAAGCATGGAGTTTTGAAGAGAAGCTGAAAAGGCGAGAGGGGAGCCTGATAGCACTAGCTTACTTGGACGAAATTCGGAACAAGCAGACGAGAGGCAATATGGAAAATTCAAAAGGGGAGGAAGAAAGGAAAAAAATGAGGAGGGTTCGTGATATACAAGAAGGTGTTGTGGGTTCGCAGAACATAGAATTAGAGCTATTAGTAAGACAAGGAGAAGAGAGATGGAGAAAGATAATGGATTCGAGGTACAATAGATGGCATATGATGGTCAAAGGGTTGACGGAACCAGAATATTTGCATAAAATAAAAAAGGAAGACAAATGGAATAGGGTGGTACGGTTTAAAATGGGAGAAGGAGTAAGAGCTTGTAGATACTGGATGAATGAAGAGGACAATTTGTGTAGAGTATGTGGATACGAAATAGAGTCATGGGCACATGTGTTAGAAAGGTGTACAGGAGAGAAAGATGGACAGTTGAGTGTAAATACACTGCAGTAATGGTTAGGTTGTTTTTTCACGCAACGCTCCATATTATATCATATTTCGAGAATGATTAACTCCTTCCCTTTATCTAATTATTACGATTCGAATTATATATAAGAGACAATATTTGTTTTAAAGCCTGAAAATGAGCTAAGCTAATCCTCGATTCTATAGGTGAGTATAATCATAAAATTCAGAATAATATAAATATTATAAAACAAAGAACATATTATATTGAAGTGATAACATTACAATATAATAAAAACACAAAAAAGTAATGTGATAAATTATATATTTGACTTATTTGAGTGGGACTATCGTTATTATAAAAAGCGGTACACTAAAGACACTTAAAATTTTGCTCTAATTGTGCAAAACGTACCTTGGGCTATAAATCTCTATAGCTTTCAAAATTAGTTTTTGTGTTTCTAAAAGTGTATAATTGGGTTACATTACATTTTCAACCAAAAAGATTTTTAACAAAATACAAAAATTTAGTTACAAAAATACTGTTTAACCCAAAAAATCGTTTAACTAAATGCCTTAAAACCTCTACTTACGGACACCTCTCCACAGCGGATACCTCTGTTTGCGGACACTTTACATGATTCCCCGACGCAAGGTATTAGAAATCCGATATTAAATTACATCTTCCAAACGGACACTCTCTATAGCAGATACGCACACTTTTTTGGTCCCTCAAGAGATGAATTTACCTTTATGAGACTAGACAGTTTTAAGGGGTTAGCTCTGCTTGCAACGCAATAAAAAAGTGAATTTTATCGATTCAAGTGCTCGCCTCATGGCGACCCCATTCCCAATGTTTCTCGTAGCGAACCTTCTGCTTCTTCTCTTGACAGTCATTCTCCTTGAAGTTCTCTTTCCCCTGCCATACCTCATTCTTCTGCCAGATCTTCTCCTGTTCTCGAGCCCTCTCTTCGTGCCAGGTCAAGGTCTCCTCCTGTCAGCAATACTTCTCATCGCATACTTGGATTTACACTTGCAAAACATAGATTCGTTCGTCTTAGTCCTAAACAGAATCCACGCCGAATATTCCAACTACGAGGATATACTTTTCCTCCCGATCAACAAATTCTATTGCGATCCAGAGGTAATGCCGCCATGCCAATGCCAGACAAAGAACAAACTGTATTATCAGCGACCAATGGTGACGTCTATGCAATATATGAAAAAACATACAAAAATACGATCTTTCGTGGAACACATCAATACATTAATTCGGGGCTAAGGCGGGTGAAAATAAATATGAACAGCGGCGCGGTTCATGAATTAACCCCAGAAGAGATCGCGGAATGTCCAGTAGGCACCAAGTTATCAATCAAAAATATTTTTACAGTGAAGTTCAACCCATAATTCCTCACACCGTAAATTTGATTAGAAAATCTTTCCAGGATGGCCGATGGACAGGGAAATAACAGTTAATTTCTTTTTCATCAGCAATTTTACAAAGGAGGAGGGTCGATTTGGGCGGTTTTTTGCCTAATTTATTTTTGGGTCAAAACATTTGACAAAATTTTTTTTAGTATCTACTAACAATAATGATAAATTAGAACAGTTTGAAATGTTCATAAAAAACAAGACGATTATATATCCGATCCAAAATAAAACCCTTTTATTTAATTTAAAATCATGTTTAAACATTATTTCCATTTGAAATATAGCTTTTTTAAA
>CAKNWU010271369.1:2550-12613 GCA_932072015.1 Andricus quercustozae
ATAATTCCTATAATTTGTATGTTGATTTTTTGAATCCTTGATTATAAAACCGCATATCTTGATTTTACGGCTTAATATCTAGATTGATACATAAATTATAGAATCCTAAATCATCTGATATAAACTTCCAAAATTCTGATAGGTAGGATTTAATGAAATTCCTGAGTGGATAAGATTTTCTTGAATTCAGATCAGAAGTTTTTGATAAAAAAGTATTGATAGTATAAGATTTCTACGTGAAGAGAATTTGATAAAAATGTCTGGCATTCCAAAACTTATAATTCATTATGAATCTTGTGCATAGGGTTTGACAGCTTTTTTCTAAATATGACTTTAAAGAAGTTCAATGATATACTGTCGATAGAAAAGTATGAGCTTTCTCGACAGATAGAATTTTATAGTGATATCCTAGATTCCGAAACAAATATATTAATACAAGTATTGTACTGATAAGATTTACTAGAATATGAATGAAAACATATTAATAGAAGGGTATAGGGTTTCTAGGGAGATAGATTTCAATAGAGAAGTCCATCAAATGTATTCCTAGATTGTGATTTGTGATATTCGTTTGGTTGAACTATATCGGATTTTGACATAATCTACTGATAGAATTTGATTCGTGTAGTACAGTTCTCTAAATTTACTTCTTGAAAATCTTTTTTTAAACTTGCATGTATGTGAGCTTTATGGACATGAAAAACTGTGCTTTTGTCTCTAACATTTGTACCAGGAACGAAGACCTGTTCGGGAAGCAATTGAGATTAGGAAACATACCTTAAAATTGTTTATAATAATAAACTTTCAGATTACATTCGTATTCATTTCGGATTAACACAAATAGCATTTGAAAAAGAATGACAATTAGGATAGAATGCATATTGCCATGCAAAAATTTGTACTTTAGGAAAGTTTGAAAACGTTTTTAAACTTATAAATTTATCATAGTATGATATTCACCAATGGAGCTAAGTATCACCGTAAAAATAAAGGCCACAGTATAAAAGATCCTCATATTTGGCAGTTAGAGGCAAAACTGATTTGTACGTGAATTGATGTTTTTATTTAATACATCAGTGCAAAAAAAAAAGTTAGTTTTCTCAAGAGAGTCAATTCGGGAAAAATAAGCGCTTTATTATTATCTCCTTCGTTTATTTTTTCTTATCTCTAGGATGATAAAATTTAAGTAAATGCATAGAAGCTGTGTTTGGTATCAAAAATAATATTTCAATTCTAGAAAGTATAACTAATGACATTATTAACGTGCCACAGTAGTTCAGGAATGTATTTTCGCCGACAAATTTAGCTGCCGGTAGCAATTCTTAACTGATTTTTTTAACTAGTTAGTCTGAAATTCCTTGTTCCAAAAATTTGTATTCAACTGGAAAAATACCAGAAGCTACCCTGAAATAAATTTACATATATTTAGAAATGAACTGCTAAGAATAACTTTCAAATTAATATCGTTTTGAAAAAAGCAATTTGAATTTGAAAATCTTTAACAATTGTTCAATTTCTAGAAGTTTAAAATTCATTGATTTCTGAATGATCAATTACACATGTCAGTTTCTGAAACATAAACGCGATGTTTGTTGAAAGTTTTAAAAAATATTACAAATTAAAATATAACTGTATTTGACTAACAATATTTGAATAACAAGCGCCCATTAGGCAGGACTTATCTCCTATGAATCAGCAAATACAAAGTTGTAGATAGATTTTGGGACAGTTAAAATTTAAAGATACGCAAAAAAATTCAGCATCCTAAAAATATTAAAATTACGAAAATAAGTGTTTTCTCGATCATATTTTACGAACTAGAATTGATAATTTAATAAATTATTCAACTAGTTAAGTTGCTAACTAGCTAAATTGATCTAAAAAGGCCAATTTTCAAGCAAAATGGTTGAATCCTCAACAAACAAAGACTTTCATTTCGAACCAAAGAGTTGCAGTTTCAATAAAAAATGAAATTTCTATCCAAAGATATGAATTTTCAAACTAGACAGACGAATTGTCAATCAAAAAAGATTTTTCAGTGAAGGACGAAAAAAAATTGTTATGCTAATTATAATTTGAATCGAAAAATTATTTTGAACAGAAAATAAAAATTAAGAATAACTATCTATTATGCTTATAGATTTGCTTTAAAGTTATAACAACATAATTTTCCTACATTTTTGGAGGAAAATAAACAAAAAATTCAAATATTATGATTTTGTCTAATAAGTATTTAGAAAATTTATGCGAATGATTTTTATGTTATAGGATTTTACAAAATTTTAGGAAAAATTTGAGTTATATAATCTTCAAAAATGCTGTTTTAAAATCTTCTACATTCTTTTCTGAAATTTTATGTAATCATTTTAAATGTTGAAAAATATTTTCTATTATTTTCTTAAAATTAATTTTTCAAAATAAGAAATCAAATTTAAATTTCCCCGGTATCGTCAGAAACAAATGTATTATCTGATAATAGTTGAAAATCCTTACAAAGTTTCAGAATTTTCTTTCCAAATCTTCCAAAATTTACATTTTGTTATACATATTTTTAAATCTTTTAAAATTAAAAATAATTTCGAAAATTTTCAACACTTGTAAGACATTGATATATGTTTTGAAATAATTCCCAAGATTGTTTTTATTGCTAAAAAAACTATATATAATAAATAAAAAATAGAAAAAAAAACGGAAAAGGGTAAGGGAGGAAAAAGGAAGAAAGGGTGCGAAGAAATAAGGCGTTGAAATTGGCGCCTGATGCAAAAATACTGTTTAAACAATACTTACATTTTTAAATATATAGATTCTCAAAGCAAAACGGAAGGCACGTATTTCTTTAACAATTTTTTGACAAATTTGTATATTCTTATGCAACATTTTTATTAATAATCCCTTTATTTATATACAACGATTTAAATTGTTTAAATAATCAAAATTCTTTAAATAATTTCCTTTCTCTAAAACTGAGAAAAATAAAGCAGTCTATCGTTTTCGATTTCCAGATGACAAAGAAAAAACGTCCACGATGGAGTAATATGTCTTCATGGTATTCAGTTAAAAGCATCAGCTTTTAACAAAGACATTTTTTTTAATAAACTTGTTTATATTTTAGGAAAGCAGTTGTATCGTTAACCAAGGAAAATTAATTTTTAACATAATGAATGAATTTTCCACAAAATAGATAAATTTTCAACCAAGAAAGTTGATTTTCTAACAAGAAGGACACATTTTCAAGAGCGAATATATTAAATATATTAAATATATTAAGAACTATAAAACACTGATTAGAATAAGTAAGTCCTCAAAATCTGTCCAATATATAATCAATGTTTCAGCATACTTACTACAAAAATATAAAAACAATTTACTAATGTATTCTGTACTCACCAATAAGATTAATAATAACGCCCAGAGATAAAAGCAGAGTAATAAGGTGCCTCATTTTTAAAAATTTAGGAACAACTTATTAACGCAGAATGTAGAGAGCAACGTAACTAACTAATATTCTGATTTTTCGTGTTTCTATATTGTTCGGAAATATTTGTGCTTTCCCCTTCCCGTGCATGAATCGCGTATATAGATTATTCGGAGGCTTGTTGAGATGAGAAATTTTAATCAGTGTAAAAATAATTTATTTCGTAGAAGTTAAACTATCGCATGTGCGTAGTTATTTCACATTGACAAGGTCAAATAATTTATATTTCAAGTAACCGTACGTTTTTTTATTATACCACCTGAGAAACTTCGAGAATTTATTAATTTATAAAGAGTAAATGTGACATAATTCTCTAAAAATATTTGATAATATGCAGCGGCGTAGCCAGGAATTTTTTCGGGGGGGGGGGGGGGCCTGAGCTTAGGGACGAAGGGAAAAAAAGGGTGACGAAATTAAAGAGAACTTTCTCAATTGTTTCAAAAAAAGACTTTCTGGAGCATCGCTCCTAGCGTTTGAAGATGGCTTTCATTTAAAAACGTTTTGTTTTTAGGTCTACATTCATTTAACTGTTTGAATGACGGGGATGATTGTGTTTTACATGCTGTACTCTAAAATAATTTAAGATGGGGCGAAGGCGGCCTACTGGAGCTTCCTTCCTTTCATCTGTGTTCAATGGGGTAATCGTTCCAGTTTGCATGTTCATTATCACCCGAATTTTATTGCTAGCGCGAGGTATATATGCATATATTCCAGCAAGATAATTGTATTACATTGATAATACAATGTCTTTTTTCTTTGGAATCGGCACATATTTATTCATTGCTTTGAGTAATAAAATTTGTTTATCTGCAGGAAAAGTGCGAAGTTCGAATCCCCAGTTCGGATTCTTGATGGTAGTAAGCAGAATAAACTAAAGTTGGTCAAGTCCTTATACAGATCCGTCAGAAGTATAAGCATGGTAGGTTGAGCCATGCACCTTGAAACAGGAGACCTGGCCCTTGCGCGAAGAAAAGCCTCGACATGAGAAGACCTGAGCCATTAAATAAGCCAAAATGTTTCTGAATTCCCATAAGGTTTTTCTATGATTTTCTTAGTGAAAGGAATTGGTTGGATATTTAAATTTAATACTTTTAAATTTACTATGTAAAATAACTTTAAGTAGTAAAAAGCCAATCAGGCTTTTTACAACAATGTCACACCACTTTTAAGATATACAAGCATGATTAATCGCGCAAATTATTCCTAAAAATGTCTTGAAATCTTCCGGATTTGTTTACGATAATTTTGGAGATCTTTCATAATGTACCAAGTTCTTTTAAAATATTTACGTTTTAGTTTTTTCAAATATTTAATCACTTTTGATATCCCTAGGACTTTGGTATAAAACACTTTGGAAGCATTCTGTAAAATTTTTAAAAAATCGGACAATCTTCCAGATTCTTTTATACCAATTTTAGAAATCTTTTGGATTCTTGCGAAATCTTTTTAAATATGGTCGTAAATTATAAAAAGAGTTAAAACTTCTGCCACAAATCTTAAGAAAAATGTTTTCTTATCTTGAAATCTCTCAACATTCTTAAATAGCTGTTAAGTTTTGGGTTCCAAATCTTCAAAATTGTACATTTTTCAAAAATTTGTTGGAATAATATTAAGTTTAGAATTATGTTTTTATATTTTCAAAACTTTGAAAATCTTGTTTAATGCTGCAAAATTTGGTTAAAACTTTCTCTATTTCTACATATCTTTAAAAATAATGCGAAATTTTTCTAAGATGTTGTAATCTTGCAAAATTGCGAAAATTTCCTTTAAAATCATCGTCACTCTTTTTTATTTTTATTTTAGGAAATTATTTGAAATTATTTAGAATCGTTCTAAATAGTTTCTTAAAATTTATTTGTCAAAATAAACAATTAATTTGAATTTACCTGAGATTTTAAGACACAATAGCCAATTTAGTTTTAAAATCTTGAAAAACAAACATTTTGTTTAAAATTTCATGAAATTTTTTAATTAAATAAATAGAACTAAGTTTTTAAAATCGAATAAGAATCACATTAAACCCATAAGAATTCAAGGTTAATATAAAAGTCTTCAAGGTGAATTAAAACAAAAACAGAACATCCTTAAAAGATCCATTACGTTCAGCGCTTTCTCTGACATTTCAAAGAATCCAGAGTGAATTAAAAAGAATTTAAAAAAATGTAAAAAAATTCAGAAATCTTTGGGCCCACGGTTTTAATTTATAAAAAGAAGCCAATAGAGTAAGGTTTCTATTTGAGAAAGCTACTGTAGTGACTCAAAGAGTAACTTACCTATCAATGTGCTTTACATGCTCGAAAGTGGAATTAGCTAAAAATGTCACATGCCGATAATTATTTCATGTGGAAAAGTAAATTAAACATCATTGTAGTCCACATGCTCTACTATAAAATCATGTGTGACGCGGCGATTGGGGCCTACTGGAATTTGGTCGACTTTATCTGATTATTACTTACATTATTACTCGTTAATATTACAAAGACGTCACCATCGGATGTTGATAGTACAATTTTTTCTTGCTGTGGCACGGGCGGATATTCACTACGTCCTTCGAGTACTTTAATTCATTTATCCACAGGAAAAGTGTATCTTCGAAGTTCGAAAAGCCGATTCAAAGTTCGAAAAGCCACCTGGTAGGTGAAGCAATATTGCTGGCCGAAGGAGACCTGGATCTTGCACGAAGAAAACTGGTAGGGGAAACAGACCTGGCAGGAGAATTTTGCCTGCCAGAAGAAGAAGATGGGCTGCCACGATGAACACCAGGAATAGGGGCGCCATTAGACAAACAATCAAAATGTGAACTTAATTCTGCAAGAAGAAACAGAAGATTACATTTTTGTTTCAAGAATACATGTTTTTATATTAATAGTTACTATTCTAAATAATTTACTACAAATTATGTCAAACATTATAAATTTTGTTTGACCTACTCTGTCATAGTTTCCCTTGAATTTTAAATTGCTATCCATTTCGGACCAACTAAAATAGAGTTTGAAAAATAATATTAATTAGGATAGAAACTAATTGAAATGCAATAATTTTTTGAAATTAAACAATTTCGAACTGTGTGTAAGTGTGTGTAAACTGTTAATCCTTTCGGGTTATAGCCACAATTTAACTTCTAATAGAAAGCTTTTGTATATGAACAATGTGAAAGTTAGTTCGCAAAGATCACTTTCAAATCGTCGCAACTGTAATTTCGTAACCTTTTTGACTTCTGATATCAATCAAATCAAATTGTTCCTTCTAGAGATCCAAAGTCAAAAAAAAAGCCAAATTTATTCATGATGTTCATATACGTATTCAATTTTTTTTTTTAATTATTAGAATAACAAATTAACGCACTAGACGAATTTCGTATTTTCAGCCTCGCGATTTGGACTTTGAAACTACCTTGAGATAAATGGATTATAAATAGGTACTGTGTTGATAATGTTATGTGCTGATATAGTCTCGATGTGAAACTTCTGATAAAATAGTAAATAACTACGCAGTGGATAAAATTAGATAGAAATAACCGTAATGGTGAAGCATAGGGTTTGATAGCTTTTGTCTGCATAGGAATTTAAAGACTTTCAATGAGATACTGTTCATAGAAAAGTATACGATTTTTGAGATGGTATTATATAGTGATATACTATGATTCCAAAAAAATAAGCTATAGTAGAATTGGATTGAAAACATATTGATAGAAAGGTATAGGATTCGTACGCAGATAGATTTTGATAGAAAAGTTAAGGTTCACAGATACGCAAAAATTTCAGTTTCCTTAAAAATATTAAAATACGAAAATAAGAGTTCTTTCAAACATATTTTGAACTAAGTATCGCCGTTCAGATAAAGGCAAGAGTACGAACAATCCTCATTTATTACAATTATGGGGGCAACTGTTACATAAGTTAATCAAGAATTTGCTTGACAGTGTATCGAATTAATATTCTCGTGTTTTATTAGTGTATATATCTGGTATTTTAATCGCAATATTATGAATCATAGGCGTCAAGCTGGTTCTTCTGCTGTATTCATGATTATATTTCATACATTAATCTAGGAATTGAAATTTTGATATTTGTATAACAAGTCTTTGATAGACAAGACTTGTCTCCTACGGATGAGCCAATAAAATGTTGAAACAAATTTGTGGAGAAAATCAAGATTTATAGATACGTAACGAACTTGATGTTCATACAAATATTAAAATCACGAAAATAAGGGCTTTTTTAAACATATTTTATGAAGTAGAATAAATAATTTAATAAATTATTTCCACCTGCGCTTAAGGGATCTTGTGCCATATGAAAATTATTATAATTAAACCAGTTAAACCTATAATAATTGTGTTCAGAAAATATTTTTGTCAAGAAATTAAACATATCTTTTTTATCTGTTTCCAAATAGACTGTCTGTGGTATTGGCGAAAGATCGAAGCGTTGGGAACCATAATCGGGCAGCCTACTGGAGTTTCCCTTGTTTCATCTGTGGTCAGTGGGGTAATATTTCCATTTTGCAGGATTATTTTTACCCATCCTTTACAGCCGATTTTAATTTTTCCGTTTTATTTCTTATAAGTCGGTTGCAGTCTGTCAATGATTCGTGGTAGGGAATTAGCGCCAAGTAAAAAAATTCGCGAATATATTTTTTAGATGGTTATACTCAAATGTCAACATTAATTGTAAAATCAAAGTTTGGCAAGCAATTTCTAAATGTAACTAATTTGCTTTATTTGAATTAATTAGGAACCTCTAATTGTGAAAAGTTTAAAAAAGAACGCGATTGTGTAATACTTTCAACGGTATTTACACAATGACAGAAGTGAATTGTAAAACTTTTAAATCGGTTGCGTCACCTTCACCAATATAATGTTTTTACAATCTTAAAAATCGCGGATTTTTCGCTTTGTCCTCCGAAGAGATATTTTTTCTCAAAAGTGCGGAAGAATTCCCAAGTTTCGAATTCTAACGAGAAATATTAAAAAGATTCAGAATAGCTCTTAATATTGCTTACTCGAATCCGAAAATAAACATTTTGACCCTGACTCAGAAAAACGCTTAAATCTCTCAAACTAGATCCGCCCGCCATGGCCTTCTTCATGCGGAAACCCACAAATAATAAATATTAATATTGATCTAAACAAAAATGCTCTCATATAACATTTGTATTTGATATGATTCATATAGAAAATGTTAAGAATATTTCAAATATATATTTTATTTCAGACAAACTTTCAGACAAATTTCGTTAGTTTTTTTTTTAAATGTTTGGAACAGGAATTCCGAGAGGAACTGAAAGGATGACTTTTTTGTTGGAAAATTTGTTTTGTTGTTTAAATCTCGGTAAACCTTTTTCCAGAGGAATCGAAAAGAATGACTTTTGTTGTTAGAAAAGGTATTGTGTTATTTTAAGCTTGCCAACGAATTTCCAAGAAAAAAGTTTCTGGTGGGTTTTTCGAATTTTTAGTCTTTTTTGGTAATTTTGTTACTTTGGTAAAGGTGTTATCTTACTTTAGACTTGCTTGCACATTTTTCAGAACGCAAGTTTGCTGGTTTACGGGAGGGTTAAGATTTCTTGTTACTTTTGTTGTAAGTTATGTAACAGAAATGCTCAGAGGAATCGAAAACAGTAATTTTTATTTTCAGAAAATGGGTTTTGTAAATTAAATCATGGTAACTAATTTGTAACAACCCAATTTTGCTGGGTTTCGCCGATGTTCAGGTTTTTGCTACATTTGTTACAATTTATGTAACCGAAATTTTGATCGATAGTTTTTTTGTTGTTGATAATTTGACCCTAAAAATGTCAGGTGAGTGGTACTCTAACCTCAAATTCCAGACAGTCGATTCGTAAAGCTGAAACGTCTTCAACCGATAAAAGTATAAAGAAACAGAATCGCGAAAATGCATTCTAAACTAGAAAAGATAACTATGGAGACCTTTACAACTTACCTTCACGTTTCGGAGATTTTCTCCGAAACTATGGATATATTATTATACCCGATTCACCAATTGAACTAAGTACCACCGTCAAAATAAAGACCACAGTACAAAAGAACCTCATTTTTTACTACTAGAGGGAAAACTGATTTATAGGTTAATAAATAATTTGGCTGGCAGTTAATCTGATTATTATTCTGGTGTTTTATTAGTATATTAGTTTTCTTAATAAGGTATTAAAAATTAACTAGAAGCTATATTAATTAACAAAAATAATATCGCAATTCTAGAAAGTATAATTAAATACATTTTTCTCATGTCACAGTGGTTCGTGGATGTATTTTGCGGATCTTTGCGTACTTAGCTCCTGGTTGCAATTCTTAACTGCTTCATTTCTTATTTTTAAATAGTTAGTTTAAAATTTCTGATTCTGAAAAATGTTTTACTTGTTAAGAACCTCCCAACGCTTAGAGTGAGCTTCCGCAAATTAAAATTAAATAAAAATTACTTTTATTTACGCTTGGGTTTATCTTCTTAAATTTATTTCAATAATCAGTGGGAATTTTGTATATCATTTTCTAGATCAAGTTTAAAACTTAAGCAATTTTTAGTTTTATCGTATACCCAGAACATCCTTAATTTTCCTAAATAAAAAAAC
>CAKNWU010271509.1:1890-17555 GCA_932072015.1 Andricus quercustozae
TATATATATATATATATATATATATATATATATATATATATCACGGTTGTGAGACGTGGCCATGAATGTGATTTACCACGGTCCTACTGGGAGCCGCTGCTATTTTTTAGATGGCAGTAGCTCCCAGTGAGACCCTGCGGTGGTTGTTAAACCTTATTTTATATATATATTCGGTTTCTATTCCTCTGGATTCAAACCGAAGGGCCCATGACAAAGCCACCGAACGCGTCCTCGGGTTGCGGATAGAGGGTCCCTGTACAAAGGGCTTCTGCTGAATATGCTTACACTAATTAATAAGCAGTCGCGGTAAAAATTATTTTTAGTAATGTTCAACCAAACACTTGAATTTTCAAAAAGGATTATAAATTCTGAAGTAGAAAGTTAATTTTCAAGCAAGAATTTTAATTTTCTACCAAACTGTTGAATTTTCAAGATGTGAAGACAAATTTGCTGCAAAACAATTGCCTTTTCGCAAAAAAAAAATTAATTTACGACCAAATAGTTTAATACATAAATACAATGATAAATGTTCGACAAAAAACAAGTCATTTTCTTACGAAGCTGTTACAACACTGAGAATATATATATATAATATATTCATTTTCTATGAAAGAAGACGAATTGTTAACAAAATAGTTGAATCTTCAAGCAAAACAGTTTAGTCTTTAATCAGTTAAAGTAATCTAAAATAAAATTACAAAATAGTTAAATCTGCAACTAAAATAATGCATTTTCAACGAGAAACATTATTTTTCTGCCCAAATAGACGAATTTTCAATGAAATACATGAATTTTTAACGAAGAAGATTAATTTTCTATCAAAAGACAAATTTTCAACAAAATATATGATTCTCAAACCAAGTACTGGAATTTTTAACCAAACAGTTAAATTTTCAAGTGAAAAATATAAGTTTTAAACGAAAGTTCTAAACTAAAATCTTTCAGATGTGTTTTGCATGATTTTTGAAACGTTTGTAGATATTATCTTAAAAGTAATTTATAAACATGAAAAACAGTTTTTTTCTTTTTCCCAGGAATGTTAAGAAAAATCGCACGTTCTGCGTGAAGCTTTCGACATTATCGTTATAAATTATTTTTCTATGTTTTTAAAACTTTGAAACCTTCAAGATATCTCTGAAAAGATATTTGAATTTGCTCTAAAATTTTTTAAATAGTTCTGCGGTATTAAAAAGCTCTCCTTAAAGTTTTCCAGATTTTTTTTACACAATTGTTGAAAAGTTTTTGAAGATTCTCCTAAAATTAATTGATCGAAATCGATTCGACAAATCCTTTAAAATTTAGCGTGGCTACAACATTCAGGTAACCGTAGACACATACAGCCATACAGACATACATACATACATACAGACAGACACCAACAAAATTTTATGATTTTTGCACTCTGTGAGTGCTGAAACGTAAAGTTCCGTTAAAAACCAAAGATCGAAAATTTGGACGATTACATTACACTCTGATGAATGAGAATGTAAAAATTGCATAAATATTGCATGAAATTATTTATGAAAGATTTTGAAAATGTTACAATGCAACCTTTTGATAATGTTGCACACAGGTTTCAAAGACGTTTTAAAATTATTTCTATGAAATGTTTCCTGAAGTAAATCTAAAATATTGCTTGTAATATTTTAAAAATATTCAAATAACATTTCACCAATATTTCATGCAATATTGTGCACGAACTGTGCAAGGGACATATTCATTATTTCAGAAACATTTCTTAGAAATGTTTCAAAAATATTGCGAACCTTACAAGAAACCTTGCAGAAATATTGCAGCAATATATCATGCTGTGTGGGAACTCATCTTTTCAGGTGAAAATTCAGCCATTTGACTGAACTTCCATACATTTCGACTTAAAACCTTTGAAATGGAATACCTACACTAATGTTATTTAAGACAATTCATTCCCCCTGTAAATGTTGTTCATATTTAGAATAGAGTAGTTTCATAAGTTTCAAATAATTTTATGACTTGGTTGTCATATCCGAAAAATTTAAAAACGGATACTTTAAAAAAGAGTTTAAGCTTATTAGAAAAATCTTTCCTCACGTAATTTCATTTAGTTTTTAGTGCTCTTTTAATTTCACAAGGAACAGTTCACATTTAAAAATATGCAACTGCCAATTAGGATAGAAATTTACAAATTGTGACATGTTTCTTGTATCCTGGTTATGTAAAAGTCAATCAATTTAATGATCAGAACTTGTCTATGAGGTTTACTTTATGGGTCAGACTTTGTCTGGTTAATATCAAATTAATGATTTATATTCGTCAATTTAATGACTCGGCATTGTTTGTCAAATTTCAATCGAATGATCAGAACTTGTCTGCTATTAGACTTACTTCTTCTTTATTCAGAATGTGTCCCCTGAGGGTTTACATGACTTCTATTTCTTCCAATCTTTCCATCTACATATTTTATAAAAAACTTATCCTTACTATTTACAGTTATTTACATCTATTTACATAAAGTCTTATATCTAGATCCTTATTTCTATTTCTTGACGCAAGCGCAATTTGAGACTTGTTAGCGAACGAGTGAGCGATTGATCGAGAGCGAGTGTGCAAGCGAGAGAGAGAGAGAGAGAGCGATAACGCAAACGCATCTTAATCTACTTAAGCTATTACATAACCATTTCTTACAAATCTTTACGCATCTAATTTAAGCGACTTCCGTTTCCTTTTTCTTTCACTACTCTTGTGCCTCGATTTTACCATTTTTTTTTTCATCCATTCTTTCTCATTCGCTCCCCTAGCCCCCTCTAACTCCTTCATCCACTCTTCCCCCAAACCATCCTCCCCTAGAATCTTTACCACATTCTCTTGCCAGCCTCCTTTATCTTCCATTCCTCTCCGACATCCTTCTCATACATGCTCCCATGTTTCCTCTTCCCATTCACAGATTCTGCACTTCCTGTTCTCTTCCTTCTCCCAATACATACCTGCCCTCACCTCGTTTCCAATCTAAACCTTGCTATTCTGGTCCATCTTTTCTCTCCCCATCCCTTTTCTAACCACTTTCGTACTCCTTCCTTTTTTATCGTTTTATACCATTTATTATATTCTGATTCCTCAATCATCAAACATCTTTCTATTAATTGTCTTTCCCTCTTTTTTTTAATTCTTCATAGTTTACTCTAGTTCCGTCTTCTATATCTCTAGCATTAAAGAACTCCCTCCTTGCTTCTTTCCATCTCGATAATTTCATCGCCCACCCTCTCCTTTCTTCTATCTCCATCAAACACTTTCTCTCTAACTCCCCTCCCTTTCCCTCCCACAGCTTCTTCTCAAAATTCCTGGCCCTCTTTCCCGCTCTAGTACTTAACGTTTCTCTTTGCGCTTCCTCTCTCACCATATATCCCGGCGTCCTTCAGTCTACCCCTAGCATCCATCTTATATACCTTTCTTGTAAACTCTCAATCTCTTTCCTTTCTTTCCATCCCCATATCTCTGCTCCATAACCTAACACTGGCCATACCAGCGTATCAAATAACCACATTCTCCTTGTCCAATTTTTTTCTAACCTTCTTTTTCCTATTCCCCATATCTGTTTCCCTGCTGCTTTTTTATCCTTTTTTTTTCTTTCTTTCTTCCCCCTTATTTTCTAAACCTCATTATCTTTGTCTTTTCTACATTTAAATTTAACTCTTTCCCATCTTATTATTTCTCTAATCCAGTAATTAAGGCCGCCATCCCTTCTTCATCCTCTGCCATCAATACTATACCGTCCGCGTATGCCAGTGTATATATCTTTTCGATCCCTATCCTAACTCATCCCCACCCTTTTCTCTTCATTTCTTCTTCCAAGTCTGATATTAATATATTAAATAAAAGTGGGCTCAGAGGACACCCTTGCCTCACTCCTCTCACCAACCAGAAACTATCTCCTACTTGCTCTCCTACTTTTACTTTGCTTTTTGTCTCTATAAAAATTTCCGATACTCTCTTTATTAATCCCTCTCGTATCCCCTTTTTCACCATAACTTTTTCTATCTCGCCTCGATCTAATGAGTCAAACGCCGCCTTTAAGTCCACGAACATTGCTATCATTGCCCCTTTATTCCTTTTAATCCTCTTATTTACTAGATAGTTCAGAACATATATGTTGTCCATCACCCCCATCCCTTTTCTAAACCCTGTCTGATTCGGAGGCACTAGCTTTTTTTCCTCAACTTCTTTCTTTAACCTCTTCGATAAAACAGTCACATAAACTTTATACAGTGTTGGCATTAGTGTCACTCCTCTGTAATCCTTAACCTCCTCCCCTTTGCCTTTCTTCACTATTGGTATCACTATTCCTTCTTTCCATAAATCTGGCCACCCCTCTCCTCTGCATACTCTATTGCACACTAAGCATGCCCATTCCTCTAATTCTGTCCCACCATATTTCCTGACTTCATTTGGAATGTCATCTATGCCAGGAGCCTTTCCATCTTTCATCATCCCTAATACCTTGATTATTTCCTCATCTGATTCCCTGCCATCTTTTCCTCCTTTCCTAACTTTCCGCTCTACCCCACCTAGAAATTCCATAAAATATTGTTTCCATTCTACCATCTCAATATCCTGGTTTACTCTTTTCCTTCTTCTTCTCTCTAAATTTACTACCTTCCGAACCTTCTCTTCCGTCCTAGCCTTCTCCGCTTCTTCTTCAAACCGTTTATTTTCCTCCTCTTTTTTTGCTCACACAACTCAGTATACTCCTTCTTTATTCTCCTATATTCTTCTCCACTTCTTGTTCCTTTTCTCCATTTTCCTAATTCCCTTCTCACTTCCTTCTTCTTCTGCTTACATTCCTCATCCCATCCACTTCTAACCCCTCCTTCACTAACCTCTTTTTTGCTCGTGCATTCTGGTGCTCGTTTTATTTCTCCTATCGTTATTTCCATTTCCTTTTTTACATTTCCTTCCCCCATTTTGATAATCCTGACTATTTCTTTAAACTGTTCTTTACCTTCCATTGACCAATCCCCTCTCCCTGCTCTTTTTATTCTTGCTTCCTTTTTATCCTTATTGTTATTATCCATTTCTCCCTCTACTGTCACTATTAAGGGAAAGTGATCCGAATCTATATAGTCCCCTACCTCTAGTTTCTTAATCTTACCCCTTTCCTCGTCGTCCACTACCACATAATCAATTACCGTTCCCCTCTTTCCTCATGAACATGTATATTCCCCCTCCTCATCCCCCTCTATACTTCCGTTTAGGATAAACCATCCCATCTCCCCTAGGCTCTTCAACAATTTCTTTCCCTCCCCATTCAGTATCTTGTCTTTGGATTTCCTTCCTCGCTCTCCACCCCATTCCCTTCCTCCTCTATCTCCTGTTCTCGCATTGAAATCTCCTCCTATTATAAGTCTAATCTCTTGCTTATTTTCTTCCATCAGTTCTCTCATCTCCTCTGATTTCTCCTGCATATCCCCGTTCACATAAACCCCCACTATCTCCCACCTCTCTCCTCCCATATTTATCTCTTCTACTATTAATCCTTCTTTGTATTCTTTCATCTCCTTTTTATCCTTCTCTGTTATACATTCGTTCCTTACTCCCATTACCATTCCTCCCATTGCTCTGCCTTTTTTATTCTTCCTCTTTGCATTCTGAACTTGCCATTTTTAGCCTCTTGGTAATCTTCCTCCTACTCTTTTCCCATCCCTTTTCATCTAGCCACGTCTCCATCATTACTACTACATCCCATTGTGTCAAATTTTTCATAAACTCCCTATCCTTTCTTTCTAAGCCTGCTATATTCCAGTAGCATATCCTCCAATCTTCCCTACTTTCGTTTCTCATCTCTTTTTGTGTCAGGCAGAGGACCTCTGCCTGTAACCCCATACGTAACTTTCGGTAAATATATCTGCATTGCACTACCCTACCCTGCTACCGTACCTACTTCCGTGCTTCTCTCTACCTTTTCCTCCCTGTCGCCGCCACTTGGCTGCACTTGTCTCCCCACTTTGCTCCTGACGCGAAGCAAGCAACCTAACCTCCTAGCCTACCAAAAACTGTCTCAAGCTCACAAATGATCACCAACCTCTTCACTTCTATTATATTTTACAGACAATCTCACACTACCAAAACCCTCAATCACACTTCTGCCATCAACTCACCTCAAATTCCACTTCAAATCCACTAAAATCTGCACTACACAATCACCGCCACCTAACACTTTCATGCCGGAAACGGAAGTCCCTATTAGGTTTACTTTATAGTTCAGACTTTATCTGCCTGATATCAAATTAATTATTTGTATTCGTCAATTAATGACCCGGCATTGTTTGTCCAATTTCAATCGAATGATCAGAACTTGTCTGTTAGATTTACTTTACAGTTCAGACTTTGTCTGCCTAATATCAATTTAATTATTTGTATTCGTCAATTAAATGACCTGGCATTGTTTGCCCAATTTCCATTAAATGGTCAGAACTAGTCTGCTATGAGTTTACCGTATAGGTCAGACTTTTTCTGCCTAATATCAAGTTAATGATTCGTCAATTTAATGACCCGGAATTGTTAGCTCAATATCAATTTAATGATCAGAGCTTGTCTGCTGTGTGATTCACTTTGTAGATCAGAGTTTGTCTGCCCAATATCAATTTAACGATTTGACAATTTAATGACCCGACATTGTTTGCCCAATATCAATTTAATGATCAGAACCTGTCTGCTGTGGATCCACTTTGTAGGTCAAACATTGTCTGCCTGATCTAAATTTAATGAACCGGCATTGTTTGCCCAATATCAATTTAGTGATCAGAATGTATCTGATATGTATATATAGAATTACTCAAGGTTAGGTAAAGAAGTTAATTGGAAATGAAGTCCACGCTTATTTATTATATTCAAGGACAACCTTCCAATTATCTACACAGCCTGCCTTTACTCAAGTCAAGTATATCCACACTCCAAAAATCCAGAATTCAATGTGCAACCAATAAACAATAATAATAAATTAATAATAACACAACATTAATACCAAGCAGCATATACATATACAATTATACATACATACACACATTAACAGAATGATTACACTTTAAAAATATTTGAAATTTTAATTTACATTCACTATTCATTTGTATATTAAATCTATTTCATTCATTACATCCAACACAGAAACATTCAAATCTGATCAAACCAACAATTTGTGACGTATACGCTCGAGACAATAGCAACCCATATTTTACGCATACACTACAGTCACTAACATCATTATACGACAAGAAAAACTCAAAGTCAAGTTTTTTCTAGCGGCAACGGTTTTTCGCGTTTTGTCGAAAATTGGGTAACATACAAGGAGCGAGTTTTGTAACTCACGTACTATTGTAAACCTTCAAGTAAGAAAATCACAGATAATTTAGCGAAACATGACCTGGTGAACCGTAAACAGCTTAAAATGGTAAAAGTGAAAACCAAGAACACCTCGGCATTTCAGGTCTTAGGACTAAGTTGTAAAAGAAAAGGAAAAGAAAATTTTACGAATAACAAGTTTGTTTGCCATCTGAGGGAACATTATATAGATTCCAAGGTTGAGTTGTAAAGAGGCATAGAATAGGAAATTATAATAAGAGGCGTACCCATTGCATATGATTATAGCTATAAAATCATGCATTAGGCTCGAAGATCCCGGAGACAATGTTGTAAACTGAAAATTTAGTTTTATGAAATAAGTAGCCTTAAGTGAGGATTTGTAGTGACGAGCGCCCAGTCCCACGAGGTCAAAAATTACCCCCTAGGAGAACGCAGAGACCCAAGCATAACGAGATGGAGAGGACGACCAAGTTTTCCCGAAAGAGATTTTCACTGTGGGAAATCCCTACGTGAAAGGGACAAGCGATACCGGGCCGATTGCGCTTCGTTCGTCAAAAATTCTGACAGAATTGTATCGGTTTCGAAAGCTATCACTTGTACCTTCGGCGGTTTCTTCGGTTTGACCAAATTTCTTTTTGTCGTGCACTTAGTATAATTTTGACGAATTTCATTCAAATGAATAAACAAGCAACTCTGTTTCCTAACTAATTGCTTCCAATTCTTTGCTTGACCCTATATACTTTATTGGTGATCTTTCTCTTCTTTCCTTCCTCATGTCACGAAAATTGATTTCTTCGTTTTTGAATTCACCCGCGCAGTGCACGAGTCGCACTTCAGTGCCTTATTAGCAGAATCCTGCTGGAATGGATGGCCCTACCGGATCGACCAGCTGCATACGTAACATTTTTGGTGACAGCGGTCCGGGATTGCTAAACTCGTGCTTTTCGCGAACCGCGAATTCCAAGCGTTGGACTTAGTGACTTTGGTGACTTTTCGTGTGACGAGTAATACAAAAAGGTGCGGGGAGTGCGATGTAAACTGAATCTTTTATAAAAGAAAGAATATAGATTGCGCCAGTGAACACGAAATTGTGAAAAATTGTGCGCTATATATTTCGCCAATGGAATTTTTTCAGTCCTTATAGTGCTTAGGAAATAGTGCATGCCAATTCGAAAATAAATTTTAAATCACAATTCAGAGGAAGTTTCCACAGACTTCAACCGGGTTCTCCTGAATTGCAGGTTTTTCCTTGGTACTAAGGGCGAATGCCAGAGTTGAGGACGATTGCATTTTGTTTATAATCATCATCTTATGCTTAGTTCCTTTCTAACTACCAACAGTAGTTACGAGAGGATGAGCCAGCTACGAGAGAACGAGCCAGCTACGCAGGGCCGCATTTAGGGTTGTAAGGGCCCTAAGGCCGGCTAAAATGTAGGGGCCTTTTGTAATTCCTGATTAGTTACATTTGTAGGGGCCCCTAATTTGTGGGGGCTCTGGGGGCCATGGTCCCGTTGGCCCCGTAGTAAATTCGGCCCTGCAGCGACGAGAGGACGAGCTACTGCAGTACAGTAAACACATAGTGCACTGTTAGAAAAATCGAGCCTAACAGTATTCAGAGGAACAGTAGAGATCCAGGGAAGACCAGCAGACGGCAATTTGTCAAGTCGTTGGGATTCTATGCAGCTAGTCGCATGTGACAGTTAATAATACCATCTCTGAAATTGGTAAGTCGCTTGCTTTCATTATAGAAAACAGAGTTTAGATTATAGTCACAATATATCCGGCATATATAGATTATTTTATTCTCGAAGAACGGAAGTAGAAAAGGATGATATATTGTACAAAATAACTCCGACATTTGTAGTGCTAATTGTATACATAATGTTTTAATTTCAAATGATCAAATATTTTTAAATAATTTTGGGTGTTGAACACTATCGTTAGGATATAGGATCTGCCTTAAAAATGTATAAGTAAATAGTGGACAGAATCTAATTTTATTTCAATTTCCATCATTAAAATATTCTTTTTTTAAAGTCGCTCAGGGTAAATTTTCGATTGATATCTAGTTACTCGGCTATTCAACCGGGTTTCAACTAGACTAGCCTATTGTAGTAGAACATTGAAATTTTGCATTCAATTAGTACAGCATAAAAAGAATATAATACAAATTTTGAACTTCCTCAGATCTACCCTACTTAAATAAGAATATCTAAGGATTTTTCCAGCTGTTACGAAAGAAATTAAATGCGAACTTTCAGAGCGTATACCATCTAATTGACTTTCCTTATGATAATATTTGCTCACAATAATTTACTTCAAACTGAGTCTATACCAAGCGAAAATGTATACAGTAAACGGCATTACAATTCTACCATCTGATTTTATGTTTCTGAGTTTTAAGAACTTTCAGTTGGTTTTCTTTACTTTTAATTTTCTGTAGTGTAAAATACCAACTCTGTATCATTCCTCTCAGGTCAGGTTTATAATTTTGATTATTTTTAATTTTCATTATATAAAATGCTAACTCGTGGAAGCACACGTAATGGTCTGAGGCAGTTCAGATATTTGTATAAATAAAAGTAAAAATATTCATTTAGAATGGGAGACAACTATTTACAGTACGCTACTGAATGAACTTTCATAAATTCATAACCGGGAGGTTACATATATATTTGAAGAATGTAGCTATTACGTGAAATGAGTGCGAATCGAAGGAAAATCGATAATTGCGTGCGCATTCATTAATGGAAAAGAGGGGATGAACGAGTCCGATGAATCAAGAGACCCACTCGATACGAGGACTGATCGAGGTAGATCACTCTGCGCTTGGTACCGGTCACTAGCAGAGGTTTCGCCAGGACGGGATCTCTCCCCATTCAAACCAGCTGCGATATAGTGACAGGTCGCGATTTAGGTGCGCCGATAACTTTTATTTGATGTTTTAGGGAATGTCCAGGAGGACTTAAGTGATAAAAAAAACACTAAAGTAAATTTATGAACAGGAATTTATAGAAAATAAATAAATTTAACTTTAAAAAAAAGGTGGTTAACATGTTAAATTGGCGCAGGATGAAATTGGTTCTCTTTTATTTCAGGTTTAATACTCTTACAGGATTGGTGCCGATGTATATATTCGGGACCAATTTCCTGAACGGAGAAAATTAAATCCGTCGAAAAATCAACGGTTGTAGACATGTTTCTATAACTAAGATTTAGCGATACAGTTAAATTTAGAATCAAACCAACTAAAGTAGATTAAAAATGAATACTTAATAAAGATAAATAATTTGAAAAGTGGAATAATGCTACAGGTCGAGCTGCGGGTTATAAGCCTGGGTCAGTAGAGGGAGAAGCAAATAGCGCGAATTCTTCGATAGTACTTCTGGTGCGATATTCAAAATAGAACAATTATTCCAACAGACATAGGAGTGATCATTTTTATAAAGTTGAAATAAATGATTCAAAAGATTAAAAAAAGTATCTTATTAAAAAATATATTTGTATAAAAACAGTAAAAGCAGGAAAAATACATTGCATGTAAAATAATGACTCGAAAAATTCCGAAATAAAATTTTACAGATACCCCCTTGAATTTTCAAGGGAGTTTCCTGATCGAGACCATACTTTTTTGGATCATGGAATTGCAAGCAGGCACCGAACTTGTCAAGGAAATGAAGAAAGTTGAAAATAGTCCAAAATTGTTGCCGTGGTACTCAAGTTTAGCGATTTGTAAGGATAAGAAGGCGCAAAACGAACACATTCCACAATTGATGTGTTGGAAGAGAATTCGGAATTGGACACAGGCTAAACAAAGGTGTTTCATCATGAAAATTCTTATAATGGTTTTATTTTGCTAATGATTGTTTATGCTTTACGGGAAAGTTCAAATACTTCACTAATAAATCTGCAAGTCGTCGATACTTTATAATGTTCGGAGGATATTATTATAAATTATGGCCAATTAGGGCCAGCCATTTTCGGCTATCGTTCTTCCTGTCGTTTTCCTGTGGTCGCGAAAAAACGACAGGTAAAAAATGACAGAAAAAAAATGACAGGTCTGACATTTTTTTCCTGTCATATATTTTCATAAGGGTATACTTGGGAGAAAGAACCAATTTTGAGAGTATTCAAAGTTATTGCCTCTCTGATTTTTTGAGGTGGTCCTCAGGCTATGGTTTGTTATTATAACGCCCCCTCCCCCCTCAACACACCCACGCAATACAACTTAATTCTATACAGCTGGAAAGATTCGGTTTTAATGCAGAATTGTTTTTGGATAATGATAGAATATCAACCCTTAGTCAGGAAACTCCATCGAAAAGTCAGGGGGGTATCTGTAAAATTTTATTTCGTAATTTTAGGAGTAATTATATTACAATCAATGTATTTTTCCTTCTTTTAGTGTTTTTATAGAAATATATTTTCTATAAGATACATTTGTTATGGTTTATAATAATTTATTACAGATTTATACAAATTATCACTCCTAGGTCTGTTGGAATAATTTTTCTATTTTGAATATCGCGTCAGAAGTCTATTTTTTCAGCTGCTTTGAAGATGCGACACTTAAGGAATTTAACATATTTTCACATCTTGAAAAGACTTTTGACCTCAAATATGGATTTGAGCTTCCAAGAGGAAAAAAAGTTGCCCTCCGATAATCATTCGTTGCGCTAGCATTTCGAATTGAATTTTTCAGGTCCTCTACATGGGCCTTAACATCGAATTAGCCATACAAGGCTGAAAGAGGTATTAGGGCTGTAAAAAACACATGAAATCAGTTTTTCGAAAACAGGAAATAAGCTAGGACAAGTGTCTTGGTCCTTGATAGGGCGATAGGAAAAACATTGTTGAAGAATATCATGACTCAGTAGTCGTTGGTCATAATGGAATTAATAAAACATACGAGAGAATCAGGAAAAACTTTTTCTGGAAATGGATGTGACAGGACAATCAGAATTTTATAGAAAAATGCGATAGTCGTCAGAGGAAAAACCTTGTCCGTGTAAAGACTAAGCAGCCTATGAGAATAACAGAAACCCCTTCGGCAACTTTCCAGAAAATCCAAATGGACATTGTTGGCCCTCTACCTGAGACTGAGTCCGGAAATCGATATATTCTCACTATCCAAGACAACTACACTAAATTCTTCTACGCGATTCTTTTGCGCGCTGTTGATTCTGTGACAACGGCGGTTGCATTAGCCGAAAATTTTATTTGCCGATTCGGTTGTCCGCAGATAATCCAAACTGACGTACGTTGCAACTTCCTTAGTCAAATTATGCAAGACCATTGTACTATTTTTAAAATCAAGATATTAAAATCCACAGCATTTCACTTCCAATCCACTGCACCACTGATAATTGGAACGCTTGGTTAAAATTTGCAATGTTCTCGTTTAATTCTAGCGTACACTCATCTACGGGATTTAGTGCTCACATTCTAATGTTCGGTAGAGAATCCATTTTTCCATCTGAATTTTCCGAAGAAAAGGCCTCTAAAACTTTCGCCAAGCATTTAGACAGATTCTAATCTGTCAAAAGCTGACACCCTTCGGTACAGGGCTATCTACTGCTCACTTTTCAGGGGGCGTTATAGGCTCATAACATTTTGGTTTCAAATGAGATTCATAAATAAATAAGAAATGTTAAAAATTATAAAGGTCTCAATATTAATATTGTTGAAGTGTAGAATGCTAGGAAACGTGAAAATGTCAGCCATTAGGAAGTTTAGCACGTAGGACTGCAACTGCATACGATTTTTTGGAGAAAATATTCTAAAAGTAAAATTAAGTTATAAAGTCCTGAATAGTAATATTTTTCGAGTGTAGAATGCATTCATGCAATTATGTTTCATTCTTTTATCGGTTGGAGACCTTTCTGTTTCACGAAATACAACCAACTACCCGAAATTTGAGGTTAGAGTACCCAATCTGATAAACTAACCTGAAATTTTGGATATCTTATTCTATTTCGTGACACTGGAAGGTCATAAATCGACAAAAGAATGGAACATGACTGAGAAAATAGATTCTACACTTGACAAATATTTCTATTCGTGCATTTATGACTTCCTTTTACGTTTAGAATATTTTCTCTAAAAAGTCGTATGCATTTCCATGACGGCATGCTAAAATACTCTATTCAAACCAATGATGGCTTCCCGCTCTTCGGGCCTCTTTTTAATTAGTCAGCCACTGACGCGGAGGAGACCATACAGGCAAGCTGAAAATTTCTGTACAGGAACCTCGGAGGATCCTGTACATGTTCCTGTACACGAATCTGTACAGGTAATCTTGACGGTTCCTATGCAGGAATTTGGTGAAGGAAACTGTACATGATCCTGGAAAGAAACCTACTACACCGACAAAGGAACCTTTGAATGATCCTGTACAGTTTTCTTTGCGAAGTAAATTGAGGCACGGATTCCTGTACAGAAACACGTATAGGTTCCTTTACAGAAAGCCATCGCGAAAACTCATGTCGCTTACAGCTATAAAGTTGCCTTCCCTTTATTGCTTTAAAGATTCAACTCACTCTCGGGAAAGCCAAGCCACTAGCGAACTACTTCCTATGCAGGTTCAATTATAGGATCCTGAACAAGATCCTGTACATGAACCTCCACCTCAATTCACTATGTGAAGGAAACTGTATAGGATCAATCAAAGATTAGCTTGCATACATGTTCCTTTGTAGGATCATGCACAGTTTCCTCCGTCAAATTCCTACACATGAACAGTCAAGATTACCTGTACAGGTTCGTATGCAGGTTCGTGTACAGGAACATGTGCATGATCCTCCGAGGAGCCTGTACAGGAATTTTTAGCTGGGAGGGACGTTTTAAAAGTTCGTGCCATACGAGATTACCAATCACAGCCAAGCAGATGACTGCTACGTCAATCGTATGTCCGAACCAAAGATATTATAAAGATCATGAATCACTTTTCAGACGGCCCTGCAGCCTCATAACATGTTGATTTCGAATAAAATATCGTATATCACTCGTAAAGTTAGACAGGTACTCACGTGGAGCTCAAGGTTAGCCAGGATGACCTGAAAACCCATGGCCTATACTCGTCCTGCAAACATTGATCTCCCCGTAAATACCTGGCTAACCTTACTTATGATGTAATATACTATTATCATTGCGACTCATATACTATATGTTTCTGAATTTGAATCCTAAAATTGTATCTGTTTTGGCGCATCTCATTCCGTTTACGTCATAGATTATAATTACTCTAATTTGTATTCCAATTTTAATCATTTTAAGAAAGTTGTTAGATATCTGACATTTTTCAATTAAAATTTCTAATCCTTGGTTCTAAATTCAAGGGCCGCTGAGAGGAGGGGCCAGGTGGGGATAAATCCCGGGGCACGAGGCCCTATACAGGGCCCGTGGTCCTGAAATTTAAATCTTTTTATGTTAAACTCCAGCTATTTAGATATTTTAGTTAGACATAATGATTTTTTTTCAGTGTCAGTTCTAAATTATTTCAAAATGCACTAAAATAGTTAGTTTGAAAAAAAAATTTATTGACAAAAAATTTCTGAAAAAAATGTTTGAACAACAAATTTGGTGAAAAAAATGTTGGATAAAAAAAATTATGAAAAAAAAATTTGTTTGAAAAAAATTTGTCGAAAAAAAATTATCTAAACAAAATTTTATGAAAGAACATTTTTTGGGCCTTATGCCCTTTTTCTGTGCCAAATGTTGGCGCTTATACCCTTCTGTACGGTGGACGAAAACGGCTACGAAACTTTAAAAACAAAACTTCAATCATTAAAAGATTTGTTCAAGTTAAATCTAAATTTATTTCAAGAAGATACCAACACTAGTGGTTAAAGTTACCTATGCCAGTGCCTAAAGTACCTCATCTCGAAAGTGCACTTGCGCAGCTTTTTTACCAGTGCCTAAAGTATGCCATCTTCAAGCTGCGCATGTGCAAATATTGTTTCGCACACAGTCTGCTTAAATAAGGTCCTTTAGGCACCATTAAGAAGCAAGAAAAGGTCAACTGTTGAGTTGGGTGTTGAAAAAAATAATTGCATTAATTTGATTAAGAATTTTCAGTTTTTTACATCTTACCAGAATATAGTCACGTTTTTGTAGAAAAATTGTGACGTATCTACTTTCTATGGTGTAAGCAGGGCTGCGTACGTAATATACCTCAGGTAATTTACGTACTTTTTAACTTGTAAATTACCTATGTAATTTACGTCCCTAGTTTCTTACATGTAATTTACGTTTTTAAGATGGCGACTGCGCTTATATAGAAAATAAACATAACCTCATTCTTTAATACACCGAAGACACTGACTGACTTGCTT
>CAKNWU010271526.1:8116-19574 GCA_932072015.1 Andricus quercustozae
GGACTGTGTTCGATTTGCCATTTTAAAGCCTTCTTATCCTTACAAAGCGCTAAAATTGAGTACCACGGCAACAATTACGGACTATTTTCCACTTTCCTCATTCCCTTGACAAGTTCAGTGCGTGTAGGTGCGTGCTACCAATTCCATGATCCAGCAAAGAATGGTCTTGCCACGCGCAACCTACGGACCATTTGATTGGTTCACTTTTTTTAGATGCGCGTGGCGAGACCATACTTTGTTGGGTCATGAAATTGCAAGCACGGAGTGAACTTGTTAAGGAAATAAAGAGACTTGAAAAATAGTCTGAAATTGTTGCCGTGGTACTCAAGTTGAGCGCTGTGTAAGGATAAGAAGGCTTTAAAATGATAAATCGAACACATTTCCACAATTGATGTGTTGGAAGAGAATTCGGAATTGGACACTGGCTACGAAAAGGTGTTTCATCATGAAAATTCCCATAACGGTTTTCTTTTGCTAATGCTTGTTTATGATTTACAGGAAAGTTCAAATAGTTAAAATAATAAAGCTGCAAGTCGTCGATACTTTATAATGTTCAGACGATATTATTATAAATTATGGCCAATTAGGGCCAGTCATTTTCGGCTGTCGTTCTTCCTGTCGTTTTCCTGTGGTCGCGAAAAAATGACAGGAAAAAAATGACAGGCCTGACATTTTTTTCCTATCATATATTTTCATAAGGGACAATGTGAAATTTGAGTAACGATAAAGGCTGTGATTATAATCAATAGCAAATATTGGAGAAGTAAAGACAGGATATTTTCCAGTCATCGCATTTATAATTTAAACTTTTGAATATATGTCAGATATTTTCTTTCAACTTGCAGTTATTTTATTTATTGGAAAATGAAAAGCATGCTGAATCGAACACTCATTAAAAACCAATATCCTTACTCATACAAAAACAGTGTGCGAAATTATGTCTGCCGAATGATCAACATTTTTTGGTACTTAGTAATAAATTCTTACGTATTCTTGATTTTGTACCAGATAATCTACTTCTAATTGAAAATAATGAGTATGGTGCTAGACATCGACCTAGTCTAGCTAGAGCTTTTCCAGATAAATTATTTGTTTACTGTAATATTTATGAAGCACGCGTTACTGGTGATGTGAAAGCACCACTTTTACGTACCGTTTCTGTAGATACAAGAGCTTACTGTTTTGGTACAACACAAGTCAGTCATTTTTCTTCACCCAACTACATACCAGTTCTTCACGCAGGGTTTTCTCCAATTGAAATTGATATAAGAGACCACATTGGTTTGCCAATGCCATTTGAGTTTGAAGCTCTGAGAGCTATACTTCACTTTAAATGTATTGGCTAGATAGGGATACGAAAAAAAAAGAGTCAATACGACGAATATTACGCCTCACAAGTAAATGGTGGTAGCAGTGGAGGAATTTTCCAAATTTATATTGGCGCACCATATCAAAAACTTCATGGTATTGGAAGCTTTCTCGGAGGTCTATTTCGGCGTGTTCTCCCTTTCTTGACTAGAGGAGCTCGAGTTGTCGGAAGAGAAGCTCTTAGGGCTCGTATCAATTTCATGAATGATTTGGGTGCTAATATTCCACTTAAAAACTCATTAAGGAATCGTTTTGGAGAATCTGATCAGAAGTTAAAACGACGTGCTATAGATAAAGTGGAGAATATTATGGACGGTTCTGGATATAAAAACATTAGGAAGAAGCGCATGGTTCAATCAATTTCTAATAGTGGTGCATTTAAGTTAGTTAGCCGAAATCCTATTAATAAGAGAAAAAATAAAACCTCCAAAATAATAAAGAAACGTGGTAAGGTGAAAAGAAAGAAAGATATAAAGAATAAAACATTCTCATTCTTGCGAGTGCTTAGAGCCTGAGTTTGATCTATTTTCGATACCTCCTGCACAAACCTCAATAGAAAGCTCTCAATGGGTGAGCTATAAACGTTTTCCTCCCTTACCGACATCTCGCCTATAGAATTTTTCGTTCATGGTCATGGCGATGAATACATTGATGTGGCTCACACAATGCTAAGTCTTAGGGTAGAATTAGTACCATAGACTAGGGCTGTTGCAAATGCCGCACAGTTGGAAAAAGTTGGCCCTGTAAACAATCTACTACATTCCTTATTCAATCATGTAAGTGTCTATTTCAATCAAAAGGTATTATCTCCAGCCAGTAATTCTTATACTTATCAGGCATACATTGAAACTCTACTTAACTATGGTCCTGCTGCTAAAAATAGTCACCTAACTACCTATCCTTGGTATGATGACACACCTGAAAAAAATGGATAATTTCGATAATAATGAGGGAATAAAATCTCGTCAAAGATATTTAAGTGCTGGTAAATCTATTGATCTTATTGAACACCTGCACCGTGACGTTTTCAATAGTATAAATATTGAGGAGGTCTCATTAGTTGCACGACAATCAAAAATTAGTCACGGTATTCTACTAGCTCATGCAAAAGCTCTATCTCATGGCACTGCAAAATACCCTATTACATGTGTAGATGTAAAAGCTTTGACTCTACACTAGGGCTTTCACGCTCAAACGCTTGATAATATTATTCTCGATCAAATTCCAAAGAGAATAATAATTGGTTTTGTGGCCAATACTGCATTCAATGGAAGTGGAACCAAAAATCTTTTAAATTTTCAATACTATAAAATTAATTATATTTTGCTTTATGTTGATGGCACTCAAATAACATCAAACCACTACAACCATCGTTTGGGAATAAAAAAATTTATGTTGAAGCCTAACACACATTATATAGCGGAACTAGGCAATAATATTGACAGAGAAAATTATCCTGCAGGAAACTGTCTGTTCGGCTTTGATCTTATACCTGATCTATCAGCAAACTGTTACTCTCAATGAAATCTTGTAAAACATTTTAGTCTCAGAATTACACAAGTAATAAATTTGGAGGAACTAAAATCCCCATCGTTTAAAAAAATACCATTCATAGACGAGTTTTGGTTCGACCAAGGTTATGAAAAGGAAGCAATGTTTATGTATGCTCAGACTAAAAAACTGAATCGAGAAGCAACAAGAAGATAATCTACTCTCATTATCCTATAATATAATACAAGGTTACAGTACTAGTACGCTCAGATCCCCTACAACCTATGGACAGAGCATTGAGGCCAATTCTGAAGATTCGAATAAGGATACGGTAGACTCGATTAAAAAACTACCTTACCATCACCATCTAGAAAGTACGAACACTTTAACAATTCTACGAGTACTCCTACTCCCAAAAGTTTATGAACAATCCAAACCTGGATCTCACTGGATCGCTCTCTTATACCTAAACATCTTCTTCGTTTATGGGGAAATTGTACCTTCTACAGGTGGAGCACAAAGAGACTACAAGCTGTGAGTTCGAATGTTTGTGGGCAATATTACATTATGTTTCTCCATTGTATGTGTAATGGTTATTCTCTGTCTGATTTTAATAATTTGTTTACAAATAACTTAGAAAAAAAAATATTATCTTGTGCAACAGATTTACAAAAAGTTGTTGAAATATAAGCTTAAACATAATATTTGTCGAGTCTCGAAACAGCGTATACGTGTTGGTAAATATTGTGAACGTACAGATCTTCCATCATGTACACAACCTTCAACGGCGAAGTAAACCACTCTTTCCTTATTCTCAAAAATATGTAACATATTCTCCCTCAGCATAATATGAATCAATAAATTTGAATTATGAAAAATTCTCCCATTTTTCTTCAAAGACCTTTCATACACCTAGTCAGTAAGAATCATTTTAATTGCGCATCACTATTCGAAAAAAATTGAAATTTCTACAAACTTCATTTTTTTTTAATCATAACAGACACATAAAAATCTTTTTTTTTTACTTTTTATTTTGTAAATATTGATTAGGCTACTACATAGAAACTTTTCTTACGGGCGTGTCAGATTGCACACCCTTAAGACCAGGGTCTTAAGGGTCGCCACCCTCAAATTTTTTCACAATACTGGAACCCAAGAGAGACACTGGACGCTGTCGTTCGGGCGCGGTTGCTTGCGTCGCGCGACCTTCTCATTGTTAGAGAATCAGAGCCGGTTGAGAAAAATGAAAATTTGGTAAAATATGAATGAATTGAACTTTAACAGTCTGAATTAGATTTGTTAGATTATGACAAAAACGTTCAAAAAAGATAGAAGAAAATCGGTTAATAACTTCAAGAGTTATCGCACTTTTCTTACACTGAGAGATCCCATTTATATAATCACAAGATTTGTAAAATTTTCCTTTATTAGTGCAGATATTAACCGATTTCCAAGAACTTTTTTTTCATTCTTTTAAAATTATATCACGAAATTCATTCAGATAATTAAAATTTAATTCAGTCATGTCTTTATAATTCCAGTTATTGTAATCTCATAACAATGAAAGGGATATTCGTGGTAAGTATACGAAACTAGCCGTCTGCTCGCAGCGGGGAGCCTGCCTCGGAGCTTGCCGACCTACCGGGCCCGGGGTGGCATCCCCCTACCCGGGGTAGGGTACCCTACCCGCGGTAATAGTTTGGGAAACGCTGCTCAAGACGTCTGCAAATAGGTGTCCGAGAGCAACTGGGGGTAGGTCCCACCACCAGGGCAAGGGGGTTGGCGCCATAGTGCAGCGAGGGGGAAAGGAACAGTGCAGGGGGTATTTTGTCCATAGTTTTATCCATTCTGTCCATTTTCCCACCTTAAAGTTCTATCGAACATACAAATCATAGATCCTTTTCTACCAGGCTGTCTTACTTATGCATTACAAGCACCCGGCAGTAGTAAAAAATAACGTTCTAACAGCCGACCATATACTAAATTGAGAAATATTTTAATTTTTTATTTTGTGACACTTCCGGTGCAAGATGTCTTGGATTGTCTACACTTAGAAAAAGCTAAGACTAAATCCGTTACTTGAGGCGAAATCTGAGTATGCGGCGGATCTAAGCTGCAAAGGATTCAATGTATATTACTATTTAAGTAGCGACGCAATTATTAATAAGCAATAAAGGTTTTAAATCTTTCTCAATATAATGAAGCAATAATGCGTAAAAAATTGCCTAAATCCGAAATAAACTAAAAATACTATGTTTGTTTCCAAAAGGGTTGAAAACGTGGAATGGTGGCAGGGATAAAGAAATAAAGAAACTCCATGCCAGGAAAGTACTCACTTTATTGACAAGAGAGTCACAGACTCGAGGTGCGAGAGACGAACAAGTCTACGTGAAAAGGGATGACGAAAAAGAGGAGAGAAAAAAGAAAGGAGGCGGCATATAACTATACATATAGCACTTCTATATCTGACGAACGTTGCTGTCTATTGATTCCCGACTGAGTGTAAAGTACTACTATTCCAGACGTCGCCGAGACGCGTCGAATCGCCAGAATAAATTTTCGATCACTCAGGAAAGAAGGGAAAGGCATGAGCTAAAGAAAGGCGGATGAATGATACACAAACTTTGTGCAGACTAGGACAGGGAGAAAATGAGGAAATGTTCAGCTTTTTTGTATTCAAGAGGTTGCGGGATCATAAAATTAAAAAAAAAATGTTTTCTGTTTATTAGAATTATCTAGAAGGCTCTATATTGAGACAGAATAGATATAAAACTGGCCAAAAGAATACTTTTCCACTGCAATAGTTGGAATCTGTAATCCAAAATTAAGTAAAAAATAAGTTTCATGCAAAGCGGATAATTTTTTGTCCCACTCTGTGGGCTTCTCTTCCACCCTGAACTCCAGAGAGCTAGCACGCAGGCATTCGTTTAGTATTATAATATTCACATCGTTTTATAAGAAAAAAACATGCGTGCATGTACGTTGTGGCAGACATCTTACAAGGGGATGACCAGACGTAGCTTCCTGTGTTGCGATTCGTATTTTGTTAAATGAAAGGTTATTACTAGTAAACTTATTTGCCCAATCAGTAAAAAATGCGCCAGGTCCGAGAAAAATAGTACTAACATTATAAAGCAATTAATATAGAATGTAGGGAAAAATATTTTAACCACCCTAGTAGCTCACTTGTTACGTTCTTGGCTCTGAAGTATTACCGTTGGGCTACGAGGGCCATTCTAGAGCGATTGAGAGATTGTTTCTTATAATTAATGTAAACTGCTTTATAAGGTTAAAGCCATTTTCATCGAAACCGGCTAAAAAGCACACTTTACGCGTTTGGGCTGATGAGTCTCCTGCTAATAGCCTTTCATTAAAAAATATATAAATCGAAAAAAAAACATGTCGGGCCCTCTCCTTGTTAGGCAAAAAATATGAGATTTTCTTTTTTCGTTTATAGGTTTATCAAGAGAACCATCAATTACATATTTGATCAAGTTTGAGATATTGACATATTTAAGATCATTGAAACTCTCTCTTTCATACGCTACATGATTCATAATAAAATAATGGTACCCGGGTAAAAATATATGGTCTTGATTTTGTCTTGGGTAAAGACTAATCCAAGAAAATTTCAAGTTATTCTGTATGTTTAGCTCGTGAGACTGAACCATACTATTTCTGATATCTTAAGGCGAATATTTTCTACTTAAAGGCAAAAATGTATATCGTAAGACAAGATTATTTGATTTTGAAAAAATCTGAGAGATTTACAACTTGAAGGCAAGCCAAAAATCTTCCAAGCCCTCCAAGGGTCATCACTCATCACTGATACGCTTTAAATTTTACAGAATATTTATATTATTTAACTTCATGGTATTTATTTTTCATGTATCAATAAATTTGTTTATCTGCAATAAGTATGTTCTTTGGATGGCGAATCTAAAAATGTTGTTAATTTTTTCCTATCTTCAACAGCTCACTAAATACTTGTAAAAAATGACAGTTTTTATCTTTTTATGGAAAATTGCACATGCCTCTAGTTGCTAAGACCGACAGGTTCAGAATATTCAATTTAATAATCAGTTATTACAAAACTACAAATTGTGTCTGTTGAAAAATTGTAATGCTTAGCAAATATAAACTGTTGAGTTCCAACCTGCCCGGAAGTGGCAGGCCCTACCGGTCGTAATAAAACCAAAACATACATTATCCTACTGTGTCTCAACGTAGGTCTATTTGGTCTTGTCTTGGCACAGCTAGAGCCATAAATGCAAGATAATTCTGTATATCTCTAATGTCTAGTTGGTGAGACGGAGCCAGACATCATGGTCTTGAAGACATTCAAGACAAAATCAAGAACAAATGTTTTTACCAGGGTACTTAGGGCTTCAATCCATACAGAAAAAAACGTATATTCATGAACTTGTGCAGTTTATTTTCATTCATTTGAATATACTCTCTTCTCTTTCTTGGATTTCGTTTTCAAGACGAAGTTGTTGGTGTCATTTGTTTGCTACTATGCAAATGAAAGTGCCAGTCACGTCAACGTCAAAATGTAGTTAAATCTTATTCTTTTTCTGTTGAATATTATGGTCTTTGGAAGTTTTTTCCACGCATTTACATTAAAATTCATATGCAGTGTGCATTAAATTGAATTTCAAACAGTGATCGTTTTAGCTTTCACTTTAAAAATTAATTTCAGTTAATTAATATTAAGTAATTGAGACATTAATTCATCTTCTATTTCGCTTTGATCAAGTATTTTTAACTTTTTAAGTGAATTAATTATCTTCAAATCATGTTAGAGTCCAAAAATTAAATACACGTGAAGTGACTGATTAGTCAGTTCGCGATTTTAGATTATATTTTCATTCTTTTGCGGAATTTATAGTTTAAAATATCTTCGGATTACACTATGATCAAATCTATTCAATTTTGTTATAAAAATAAATTTGAAGTACTATTTTAACATATAAAAAATAGGATATGGAGGATTTTCATAAATGAATTTTCAATTTGAAGTGCATGAAAATCAATTTTGGAAACGAGTACTTGAAATTTAAGTTACATTTGTAATTTAAAAGTGCTTAAATTTTCAAGAATTTTTTAACAGTTAGATAAACTTTGAATTTCTATGTTGTTATGTAATTAAAATGTATTGCTGTAAAAAAATGCTTTTTAATGTACAACGAAGGCATTTGTAACAAATAATATGCAGCTGTAGATTTTTAAATCATGACCCACAAACTTTATTGAAAAATTGAAAGAAAAAATAGATGCACAATTTGCTACTTCAAGGCAAAATAAGTTAATTCTCGAATTTAAACGTAATTACCTATTCAAAACTATTTGAAAGATTCGCTTTGAATTGCAAGTCGTTAATTGACTTTAATAAACTTCTTTACCGACTTTCCAAAAAATCCGCAGAAATAGAACGGTGCACTTTTTCTGTTGCATATCTGTAATTTACAACAATTTCAGACATTAAACGCAATTCATGGACGAGTTTTTTAATTGCAATGTAGCAATTCGACATTGAATAAAGTACACTATCTTCGAATTGAAGTGCGTTTTACCAGAATTGTTGATCGACGATTTAATTTCGCCTTTGCAGTCAATAGATTTTGATTTTTTTTCTAAGGGAGTATTGTATTCACAAAAAAAAAAGAAACAGATAAACATAACTAGACGAACACACAGAAATCCTGAATCAAACAAAGTTTGGTAAGCTTTCACAGTGAATGAAAAAATATTGAAACGAATCACACGTAATTGGAATCTGGAATTCCTGTTGAATCCGGTTTCTGAAAGCCCTTTTTAGGGATTAAGAGGAATAGACAGACCTACAATTCAAATTTCTTTCTGTTCGTGAAGTGAAATTAATTTCTTATGCTAGAAAAGAACTGAGAAGTATGGAAACGTATTGGAGATTATACATTTGGAATAATAGACGTGAGATTTAGAAGGATATATGGTAATTTCACATGGTGTAATCGATTTGTTATAAATAAACGTTTTTCAAGTGAAATTTTGACTAAAACTGCCTAAACCTATATTTTCATGGTGGATATATTCATTAGGAATAAAACTAAAAACGGGACGAGAGAACAAGTCGCACAGAGGCTGACAAACGGTGACCGCACGGTCCCACTGGGAGCAACTGCCACCTAAAAAATACATCGGCTCACAGTAGAACCGCGGTAAATCAAACTTATGTACAGTGGGCCAGGCAACCGAAATTTTGGCAAAAATGGAGAGAGTCTACGGATTCGGCTAAAAATAGATACTCGGTGGTTTTGGGGTCGCTGATTACGAATATGCGGTCAAAAATTAAAAATTGAAAATGGCGGACTCAATATGGCTCCAAAGATTTTGAAAAATATGTGTAATCGACTAAAAATAGTTACTCGGAGGTTTTTGGGGTCGCTGATTATGAATATGTAGACAACAATTCAAAATTGAAATTGGCGGACTTAATATCGCGGCAGAGATTTTAAAGCATCGGCGGATTCAACTAAAAGTGGTTACTCGGGAGTTTTTGGGGTCGCTGATTATGGATGTGTAGTCACCCTCGTGAAAAGAAAGGTCAACTTAATAACACTTTAAGATCAGTTTCAAACAACGTTTGGTCTTTTTCTGGTCTGTACCCTTCAGCATCATTTTTAGGGCATCGAAATAGCCACCACTCTCTCACTCTAAAATAAGGACAGCTGCCTGTATCAACAGACTAGCTATACCTAAAAGTCCTAAAGAAGCTAGGCTGATTTATGAGCATTTATGACATTTAGAGGCTTCAACCAGTTCCCGTGATATTATTGATATTGGGGGTTTAAACTGCTGGCCGGGACAAAAGGATTGTGGTGTTTTGGGGACCAGAAAAGATCAACTTAAGATCACTTTATGACAGGTCTTTATGCAATCAAAATTCAAGCTCTTACAAAATGTGTTGTTGGATTATTGTGAGTCCCCATGTCTCTCACAAAATGGGGTGCTGGATTATTGAGAATCCCCTTGCCTCTCACAAAATGGGGTACAGGATTATTATGAGTCCCCTTGCCTCTCACATAGCGAATGGCCAGAGAAATCATAATGTAAATGGAGGCTTGGTAAAAAGTAGCTTTCTCCAATATTAAATTGCATATAATTATGTCCGGGGAATAATTTTTAAAGTAGTATATAAAAAATATTTAAAAACCGGTGCTGCCATTTAGACGCTCGCCTCTCGCTGTTACACTTTTGTAAGTAGGGAGTTCGTTCAACAAGGACAAGCGAGTCTGTGCATTGTCGGATTTTCAAAACAAACATCGTAAAAAGCAAAGTGTAACATTTAAATCATTGAATTTGTGTGGCATTGAGAAGTTTCCTGGAGGGTAAAGTTTCGTATAATTATTCATTATAATGAATAATATTAACTGGTCCGAGAATTCGTAAAGGGACAGATTAGTGACAGGGTGCAGGAGAATGTATTTTAAGGAGAATCCGTCGTGTTTGGAGTGAAAAAAACGTTATTGCCTATAACTCTAATGTGTTTTTCAACTTTCCTCCAACTTTGATGGTCCTTCTCTTCGCCAAAATCTTTGAAAAGTGTGTTATTAGAGTCGCTTGAAAGTTAGGCCGTCCGGGAGTCAAACAATAACAAATCGCCTGCTTGAATTTAAGCAGATGAATTTCCATTTTCATCAAACAATTGATATCTTTAAATCATCTTGTTTTTGCCCAAGTCATAATTAGTTAACTGCTAATAAACATTGGTTTAATTACAATATATAAAATTTACCATTTGCTTTCTGGTTCATATTAGCCCTTTGATATTCATAAATTTTCATTTTCGTCGGAAAAATAAAAAAAATTTGTTTTTCAAATTGCTTTATTTAAACGTATTTGAACTTATTATATTCTAAAATAGGCCGTAACAAGTCTTTTTGACACAATTATATCTATCCACTATTAAATACAAGTTGTATACCATTTCCATTTTTTAGATGGCAGTAGCTCTCAGTGAGACCCTGCGGTGGTTGCTTAACCTTATTTTTTAATTATATAATTAAAAAATAAGGTTAAACAACTACCGCAGGGTCTCACTGGGAGCAACTGCCATCTAAATATGACACCGGCTCCCAGTAGGACCGCGGTAAATCACATTCATGACCACGTCTCACAACCGTGAGATGGGTGGTCACAGGATACGATGAAATCAAAACAACAGGCCGGCGAAACCCTCGTGTGTTTTGAGTACACAAAACGACTTAAGGATGACAGCTTTCTGCATCCATTTCGGAAGTGCCTTGGCATATTTTTGGCGCGGGTACGGCTTTAAGATAACGAACCAGTGATAGTTTCGCACCTCCAAGAGCACCTATCACAAGGACAATTACTTGTACTGAATATTTTGTGTAAAGCTTTTGCAGCTCTCTTTTAAGGTCTTGATACTTCTCCTCCTTTTCTTTCTCCTTGGCAGTGATGTTGTATTCAGACGGTGCCGAGCATTCGATCACGAATATAGTTTATTTCTAGAAGTCTTGGAGAACAATATCAGGCCTCGAGTGTGCAACGGAGACTGCTGTCCGAAAATCGTAGTTCCAGAAAATTTGGCACTTCT
>CAKNWU010271617.1:1015-12447 GCA_932072015.1 Andricus quercustozae
TATATTTCCAACATTATTGATTGGAAATTTAATAAATCAGCTGGAACACGGCATTCTCAGAGAAGAGATGTTTTCTTTACGCGCAGTGCGTTTTTCCTAAAAATAAATTTAATTTAACATGAAACATAATTTTAGTCATTAAAATAAGTAAAGTGTGAATAAATAATTGTCTGTAAAAGCAATTCACCTCTAAATAGAAACTTGAAATATTTTAAAATTGTAAGGTAAACTACAATAAATTACAACAAATTTTCTTTGCATCAATTATATATATATATATATATATTTTGAAATGCAATAAATTAATCCTAAGGCATGCAATGCATGTCTCATACGCTACATATGTTTACTATTTGTAAATGGAAATATAAGGAATATCTACATACATATTGTGGAAACAAAACAAAAAATTTAGTTAGCCTGTTCGTTGTAGACATTTAAGCGCGTTGAAACTATTACGCTATATAATAAAAAAAAATTCACCGGCTTAGGATCTGCTGGACCCATATATATATTTTTTTAATTTCTTTTTGTTCAAGCAAAAAGAAAAAAATTGATTCTCTTATTTATTTTTATTTTTTTATTTTTCTCGTCAATGTGAGAGTGTAATTTGTGTAAAGTGGAATAAGTCGCTTCGTTTGCTAAAAAGGGATCTAAGTGGATAAAATTTATAGTCATGAGATATGAATGATAATTGGGATACTGCATATGTTAACAGATGGCTAAAGCAAGGAAAAAACTATTAGACTTACAAATTTTTTAAGATGAACTGGGAATTTCGATTAACCGAATTCATCGAGTACCAAATTTCTCCTTAGTACAATCTCCTCAATGCAAAAATAAGTGCAACCAGACCTAAGAAGAGTGATTGAAATTCCAAAGAAGAAGAAAAAGGCAAAAGATGTCACTACCCAGGATCATCGAAACATTATTAAACTGAAAAATAAGTCTAGGCCAATAAGAAGAAGAGCCACAAAAAAACTTAAAAAATTGAAGGTCTCGATCAAAAAAGAATCCAAACTTCAAGAATTTCAACACATCAACCGAATCACGGAAGGATTCCCTGAGGACAGTCACATTAATAAAATAATGTACACCTCAAAATCACCATGGGTCACATTATGCAAAGATCATATCACCACAATAAAACCACTTATAACATCTATCGAAAAAATAGATTTAGGAGATTCCTTACTACTAGGCAAAATATATCCGGAATTACAACTTCTCAAGAAACAAAGGGAAACAAGGATTTTCTTTGGAAAATTGCCAAACAAAGATTCAACAATCCAAAGAATTCAGGAAGTCATGATTCAGAATATTAAACAACCAAACGACTATCAGCAGTGTCAACATAAAAAGGATAAATTAAGAAGAATACGGAAGAATATGAGCACTAGAGTGCACAAAAAAAATCCAAGAAAGAATTTAGAAAACTTAAGCGTATAATAAGACACAACCATGTAACCAAATTTTACTTAAAGGTCAACAATATTACTGAAATGGTAAAAGAATTACTAATTGATGATGATTGGAAAACAAAAATAATCAACGAAATAAAACATTGTATGTGTATGAGAAATGTAGAGCTAGGTAGTACATACGAAGGTGTACTTCATCTAGGCATGATCGATAATCGCAACGGCAATGAGTACCATCATGGTTCATCACCTGACTTTATTTTCAATCAATGGGGAACATAAGAAAAATTCTCCCAAGTAATGTCATTAATTAATTATTCACTTTATTTTTTTACATTATACTTTTGTTCCGTTTATTTTAAATATATACAAGTATATATTTATATTTATCTGTATATAATATATATTTATTTATAAACGAATGTTCTCAATTTATTTGAACCCATTCGTTTAGGGAGGCGTTGATATATTATCAATTTCTTCAAATTGAAGACTTATAAATCGATCTTTTAACAAGCATTTTTTAGTTTAGGGGGGCATTGATCGATATGTTGATACGATCCCCTGTTTGTTAAATAGAACAGAAGTACCGTGAGATGGAGATCTCTTATTTCTGGCAGAGGTTCTATGTAGACGAATCCTTGCGTCTGGAGAAGCCAAGCATCGAGGCTTCTCATACCCTTCGGCGGGTTTTGCTGGCTAGTCGGGGGCGGAAGGAAGGTCGTTTTTCCCTTGGCTTGGAGGAACGGTTTCCACGGGTTCCCTGCTTCCATTAGTCCTCTATGGCTTCTTTCCCCTGATGCGGTTGAGGAATCGTTGTACTACAAAGGACCTCGCCTCCGGGTCCCGGAAAAAGGCCCGCCGTTCGAGGTTGGCAGGGTAGGCGAGTCCTTTTGATGCTGTCCTTCGTAAGTGGTGGGAGTAGACCGCTTCCTGCGGGTTGAATCGTTGAAGATCCTTATAAAAATCTTTGTTGGGGCACGTTCCAGCCTTCTGTGGACGACCAATACTCAATTTTGAGGTCCGAATGAGGAAAGGGTACTTATCCCGAAGTTTTCTTCTCTCTACTTCCACCGGGTCCTCCCGATGGATTATTACCTCAGAGAGCGGCTTCCGGGTCGAAGGATTATGTCCGTCCGGAGTGGGATCGGTGAATTTAGACCGAACTGCTCGGCCGATGCCTCGTGCTTTCCTCGGGCTGATCGACCCTGGTGGTAAGGGGGCGAACCTTCCCCGTGGAGAGCCGGTGTCTCCTGACACCGGTGATGTTGAGACGTCTGCTTCCTCGAAGGTGATAGAGTTTTTTGTCTTTTCAGATTTTTCGGCCTTGTCGCCGTTTCCAGACTTTTGGGCCTTGTCGCCGTTTCCAGATTTTTGGACCTTGTCGCCGTTTCCAGATTTTTGGACCTTGTCGCCGTTTCCAGATTTTTTAACCTTGCCGCCATTTCCAGGATTTTGGACCATGTCCCCGTTTCCAGATTTGTGAACCTTGTCGCCGTTTCCAGATTTTTGAACCTTGCCGCCATTTCCAGGTTTGCCAACCTGGCAGATGTCTCCCAAAGGCAAGCCTCTTGTTGGTGCTTCCAGTTGTCCAATAGAGATGATCCAAGAACCGAAGTATTCGAACGTTATTCGTTTCCGAATTTTTAGAGCGCCGAAACTCCCAAGAACCTCAGTCAAAAGGCTAAAAAGGATGATACCCGAGAGTCATCACGAATTAGCCTTCCTTCCGAAACTTCTGTCAAGTACCAAAGTACAAGACCGTAATGCGTTCAACAAGTTAAATCGCATTAATTGATCGAATGGTATTTTCTTCCAGAATTAGATTTGAATTTCAAGGGATGCTAACAATATAAAATACAGCTATGTAATAATACTGAAGTATTATTCTTATAATATTATCATATAATACTATTATAGACATTTTATATAATTATAAATCTTATTATTATTATAAAATATTATAACAATAATAATATCACAATATTACATACAATACACGTATAATCTATTACAATCAACTATAATTTACATACATATATATTTATAATTACGACATGATAAGAATATCATAATAATTATTATTATTTTTTTCAAACGTGTTCTCGGTTTAAGAAGAACCCGGTTTTCCATCATAGCCACGGACTAAGTCAAGTGACTGATGAGATAAGAATATAATTAGTTAAATGAATACGATGTATGAACCCATGTGCGATGATGTAGGTACAGAATTATGATTATTATTTAAGAGAAGTTGTAGGCTCCGGAAGCTACGATCATGGTTCCTTAAAGCAATCGATCCCGACGCAATTGGAAAGTTTACGCCATCCACTTCTGCTCCTTCTGTCCTAGAAGGTAAGCAAGAGCGGGAAATTTACGCGGGAGCATCGTTCAACACTGTTCCTTGACTTGATGGTCAAAAGTTTACACTTGTTCAGCGTGTGATTTGCTTTCCTCAAGTTTCGAGCAAGTGCCCTAACTTTTGGAGTGAATTTTTTATTTGATGTTAGGTGGCTAATCACGCACTGCATATTTGATGCATGCCGTCTCGCCGTTTCAATTTTTAACTGAAGCTGTGCAATACGCTCGCGAGTCTTGCTTAGGCGTACTGAAGTATCGTCACTTCTATTGTCGCTAAGCAGAAAGACTGCCTGCTCGTAAACTACACAGTTCAGATTCCAGAGATTAACACCTTCAGGGAGCAAATCAAGGAGAGCATTATTAGCTTCAGATAATTTGTCCATCCTGAGAAAGACTTTTCGGTGGATAGATCTCCTACTTCTCATGTTGGCATTATCGGCTATCTGCAAAGGTGGTCTTGCTGGAACGGTTGGTATGTTCGCTGGAGGATGTTGCTCTTCTTCTTGCCGAAAAAGAGCTTCATATCCGTTTCTGTGTAAAAAGGATACCTGATCTCTTAAATACTGAGGCATTTTTGGGCATATTCCGGGTGCATATTGACCCAACAGTCATGTAACCTCTGCATGAATCCTCTTCGCGTCGGTAAACTTCTTTGCCAACAGGTAAGGATGTCCCTCCTGAGTTGGTCCGACCACTTAAATCGATGTTCTCGCGTTTGTCCGTGGCTATTGCCTGGTCGTCGCCTCGGTTCGGTCCTATCGCCACTCCAAACTGAACCATGGCCTCCATCCGAGAGAGGCCTATTGTGGGTGGCACTGCGCGATGCTGGTGACGTAACCGCATATAATATTTAATATAATTTTTTTATATAATATTTTTTATATAATATTTGTTAATAAAAGAATTAGAAAAATATACATATTTATGTGCATGCATTCACACATACATATCTATATTATATTACAATTGTATAAAAGGTCTCGATAATTGAAACAATTGTCGAGAGGAGAACCACGGCATAGGTTGAGGTTCTGATAGGGACGGCTAGCCCGTGGAAAATTTCCAAGCGCGTGACGCGTCGCTAGTCACGTACACCAACGTGAGTCATGGCCTACCGGTGTTGCCAGTCACGCGGCCCGACGTGTTCCCAGGCACCCAAGCGCGGTTAAACGTAGAGATCACGTAAGCGTAGGAGGCTCGTGAAACGAGAGCTGGGAAACTCGAGCTTAGAGAACCGATGCTTGAATGAAAATTCTTAGCACCGGCTCTCAAAACTGAGAGTTTCCCAATCTCTCTTATTTTACATTTAAGGATGTATATCAATGTATGGATATATAGCAGAAATGGCTCGAATTTGATATAGCAACTCCTTTTCGATGGATTGCCGGGACATTCGAAAGTTTATTTAATAACCTTTCGGATGGTTCGATTAATTTTTTCATACCATCGACAAGTCTTTTTTAAATAAAGATTTTCCAAAAAACGAGTTTTTCGAAAATCGGTAAATGGTGCCTCTAATTTGATATACCTATAAAAACATCGAAATACATGAAAAATAAGCAAGTTTCCGATATGAAAATGAAAAACGATAATCCAATCTGGTATTTGACATTCTGAAATCTAAAAAAAAAAGACAAATTGGACAGTAAGCGTTAGTATACATACACCACACTCGTCATTGTTAGTATCACATGAATCCACCTAAACAAGCAGAGACATACACACACATACATGCATGAATACATGAACCCATTTTGTTAACATTCAGGAAGCTGAATAATGTCTAACTGTGATTTTCTGGTCAGAATCGATGGTATATAAAATTAGAGCCACTTGGTACAAAATGTTCATGTTCAAAAAGCATACCTCCTAAACAGAAGCATCTTCACATATACCGAGCAATACTGTTCTACTAAGCCTACTTCACTACTGCATACAGCATTTATTGGAAAAACTACATTTCCGAAATAATGAATAGACATTTAAGACTTAGCTGTAATGAACTCAGAATATCCGATTTTTTATTTTTCTGTCTCAAACTTTTTGTGAAGCGAATGAAACAGTGAAACTGTCACTATCTATCACTGCTCTGAAGTACGTTCAGTTCCCACTGTTACCAACCCAGTACATGTTATAGTTTTCTAGGAATCGAGGTGGCTCAAATTATAGCCCTATATCATATTCAAGCCATCTCATCTATGTCTCTATGATCGATATTCTATTTTCCCGTACAAATTCCGAAACTTTTCTCAACAAAAGAAAAAAAAGAATTAAAAATTAAATTACTAAGCTATCTATATTGTTAGTAGTGTAAAATGTCTCACAAGTTAATGAAAAAAAAAATTTTTTTTTTTAAACGCATAGATCTTTTAAAAGATAGAAGCTGCGGGTGAATATTTATATTGATACGCCTCTGACTCAAAAGTGGACAAGCAGGTGGAACGAAGGGATGATTCACGAAATTATTCTATCATACGATCGATTGCGCGCGCTATCGGCTAATAAGTGGGGATAGCGCGGGACCAATGCACTTTATATATCGATCCTGGTATCGGTACCACAGGACTGCCTACTCAACCCTTTGCGAGAAAGAAACCTCTCGTGGTCCCTATGATCTACCTGTTATTCAGCGCAGAAATCCAATAAGCATCACTCAAGGAACGCCACTCTCAACGAATTCTCCCGTTGAAATCGAAACTTCCGTCCACTAATCTATCCAATTTCGTTAGAATTTGGGTAATTAGACTTAAGATTTTGGGGTTTACATTTTTTTTTATTTTTTTTTTTATTAGTGTGATGTAATTATTGTAACGACTTTGCACTGCATCTTTTGGTGCAGACCTCGTTGTGTATGTCTGCATCTAATTGTGGGAAATTTAATTAATGATAATTTAGTGCGTGCAACTTTCATTGTAACGACTTTGCACTGGACAGGACAATCTAAACGCAAATTGAACGAATATCTCTATGAAAATAAATATCATTGAGATAAGTTTAAAATGCAACATTACCATTAATAAAAATTAGTATAATTTTTAGTAAAATTAAGATCTTTATCTAAAATCAGCCAACTGCATAGTTAAATTGTGAATATTGATGAACACAAAATCGATCCCCCGTTAGAGTTATTTTGATAATTTTACATCCCATTTTGTCTGAATTTTGGGATGGATAGCGTTATTTCTCGTTTTTGCGAATTACTGGTTAAAAAATTATTTTTTCTAGTTAAAACTTTAACTATTATTTTGTAAAGTGTTCCAGTTACTTAAAAACAGTAAAAACGTATAGTTGTATTTTGGAAACTATAACCTCACTTTCATTTCACGCCAGTTTATTATCTACACAATAAAAAGCAATCAGTTTCATTCACAAGAGCAACAACATTATTCTCTTATACGACCAAAATAATATTTTTCTTTTGGAAAATAAATATTTGATTGCAATAAAATATTTATTATGAAAATTTGGAAAATCGTACCACTATTTGTAGTTCGGTTCGATTTATAATTACTTTTAAAGTGCATACATATTGCAAATAAAATTATGTGCTCCAAAAATGCAAATGAATAAAGTTACTAAGTGAAATATTATTATTTTTAAAACTTAGTTCAAATTCTTTACGAGTTTTCAATATTGATGTTGATCTTACCTAATAACATATTTAGCAAAACTATTCTGTATCATTTGATTGAAACTTGGCTTCTGTTTTTTTTTTTATTAACAGGAAAATCAGAATGGACAACTTAAAACTATATCCATTTCACTTAGTGGAATTTATCAAAAGAGCAAGAAAAGTCGAAAGAAACCTGGATTTTACGCCTTTGATATGGCTTCGTTACGACAAAGTGAAAAAGAGATTCTTTGTAAAATTCATGGGTCCTCCCTAATGTGATAAGACAAGTAAAACTTTGTATAGTTTAATACAAAATGAGTTAGATGCTCCGGACCATTGGGATGAGTACCCATTTAAGCTTCTTGGTCATGTAAGTTCGTTTAAAATGTTTTTATTCAATCTCTTTTGGTATGTGAAGGCTAAGGAACTAAATTGGCATGATAGGTCAAAACTTAAATCAGTGCTTCTTCCACAACATAAATATGAGATGAACTTTTTTTATGTTTTAATTTCAAACGATTCATTGTATATATCACAGAAATAGCACAGAAATTCACCCGATTTAAACTTGGTTTGGTTCCTTCACGTGATGCTATAAAAATGATAAATAATTCTTCCTTAGTTGTTTCGTTTTTTTTTTTACTTATAAACGTTTTAATCTTAATTTATTATAAATTTTTTAACTTTTCTAGAAACATTTGCAGAAGCTAATGAAAGACTGCAATCACTGCTGAAGAACCAAAAGGAACTCGCCTATAGCAGTGAGTCTAACCTGCCCAGCAACGACAAGGGAAGGGTTGTGACGGAAAGATTGAAAAGTAAAGAGTCTTCTCTTGACTTTACCGAGATAATGAATGTTCCAAAACTTGGTCAGAGGATTTCTTAGGCCAGGAAAGGTAACAATATTCTTAAATTTATCTGTATATTATTTATGATTTTTTTTAATGGAAAAAAATCACATATTACGTGTCGGTATTTTAAGTGAATTTTGCCTGAACCCTCCCCCTTGTGATAATTTTTGACACTGTAACTCACCTCCTTCTATTTTGAAATATGAAATATAAATGTAATTCTATATAACCGTCAATCTCACAATGAATAATATTCAACATTCTTCTTTTTTGGTAGAAAATTAATTTTCGTGGTTGAAAAATTAACTACTTGATCTAAAGTTGAACTACTTTGTGAAAAATTAATTATTTTGTTTGTTGAAGAATCATCATTTTAGTTGAAAAATCACCTGTTTGGTCGTAAATTGATTTCTTTGTTAAAAATTCATATTTTAAAGTTAAAATTGATTTTTTGTATAAAACTCGTCTTTTTGGATTGAAAATTTAAAAATTCGGTAGAAAATTAAAATATTTTACTGAAAATTAAATTATTATTGAGAATTAACTTTTGGTTGCAAACTCAACTATCTTATAAGAAAAATAAACTATTTGGACCAAAATTAAACTATTCATTTGAAAATTTGTTTATTTTGATTAAAAATTAATTTTTTATGTGGAAATTTAACTCTTAAATTTTAGTTGCAAATTTTTTCTTAATAAGTTAAACATTAAACTATTTAGTAGAAAATGCATGTCTTTTTCTTTGCTGAAATCATTTTTGCAAACCAAAAATTTAACGTTTACTGAGTCTCAAACTACAGCGCGTCTATTGGCGGGACTGTGCACTAAACTGTTACTACAAGAATTAGGGCGGCAAATTCAAAATTACGAAATTAAATTAAAGAAATAAAAGGACCAATTTGCACCTAAAACTCTTGCTCGAGAAGATTTAGAGTCGTTCTGAGCGTTTTCGTTCCGCTGCATGTGACAATTGACCTAACCTCGACCATACGGGAGTGCGCATGCGCATAGAAAAATCTTTCATTGGTGCTTAATCAATTAGTCGCAAATAAAAAATATACATACATACGCGCGTCTGGGTATAATTAAGACAATATCATTCCTAGTAAAATCTGAAATGGTGCGACGATACATGGTTACTGAGTATTACTGAGTTTTACATAATTTGATTTTCGGTAATAGTTTCTTCATGATGGCTGCAATCCATGGCTGACAGCTTCGCTCGATAGTCCGTTCGACGACCAATGAGCTCCCGTTCACCAGGTTTCCGATTATCTTATTAAGGTTTGAGGGTCGTGAGGTCACATGTCCTGGTGATATGGCGTTTAACTGACGTCCCCTGGTTTCTGATAAGTTGAGTTCAGTAACATCAGAGTCGTGGTTGCTCGTGTGACGTCACGCCTCCGTGACATGGCGTTAGAGAGTGGCAAAAGGTGGCGGCGTCTAGCGAGAATCCGACTGGCCCAACGTTGAATCTGAGCAGGAAGCGTTAACCATGGTGATAGTTAGGTAGTTACCGGTGGTTGTTGTACGTTCCGAAATAACTGTCCGAATGTGTCGGAACCCTGGCAATCCTTTGGCGTAACGACTCCACCCTGATAGACCAGTGGGGATAACAGCCAGATGCGGTACTCATTATAAGGGTTGTTCGTGGCCCGCTATCTTGAATTGAAGCCGTTAACCATGGGAACGTGGGATGCTTGAACTATGGTTGGAATCGGTACTTTTGCAACTCCTGGTAAACATCTGATCGGACGACCCGTCCCTGGCTCCTGTAGTAGTTATCGTTGATCTCGGTTTTGATAGATGGAGGTTAGGTAACATGAAAACAGAATTTACGCAGTAAATAATCTAAATGAACAATTTCTGACGAGTGCTCCCGGCCAAGGTGACTTCCGCTCTTGGTCTCGATGGATTAAAAATTTTAAAAGACATCTAATACGGATATCACTTTGAAGTGACAGGTAAGTCAAACTTATCCCTGTCACAATTAATATTATATAAATTATATACATTGTTATTATATAGATTAATATTATATATTATTTTATTATTTATATTTTATATTAATGTCATTGTTTATATTATTATAGTATTATATTATATTAATCTCATAAACTCAAATATTACATCATTTAGTATTATATTATATTCTCTTACTCCTTTTTGTTTGTTACATATAATCTGCTTTATAAATGTATTGATATATTACTCTCGTTTGTAAAGTAAGATTTCAATATATTGTTAGCTAGTAGTTTCATCAATGTAATGCTGAGAGGCTGGCGAAGAGAAAAGGCAGGCAGCCGGCACAACGGCAGAAGATGGAATGATCTCATTGGACCGCGCGCGTTCTCTCAGTCTAGGGAGAAAGTTTGAATAAACTCCAATCGACCAGCAATCCTTGCACTTTTTCTTCTGACCAAATCTTTCCAACGGGAAGCTACGCCGCCAGCCGCCGCTCGTGAGCACCAGGAGGTAGTCATTCCTGCGGCACTCGTATCTCCACTAAGCGGACACGCAGCTACCAGTGAAAAGGGGGTTTCACCGAGGAAGGCCCTGAGACGTCTGAGGGAACATCGGGCGAAATTTTCTGCCGCCCGCAAAACCTTGATTTCTGTGGCTGTTTATCAGGACCGTTCCACTGTCCTGAGTTTGGATCGGACTGTGGTGCTACAATGGAACGAGCAACGAATTCCTGATGGATTCATCCCTTCCACTCGCAAACGTCTCAACGATATTAAGTTGGATTTGCGCCGAAAACCTAACTTGCGAAATCCAGAAGAACAACATTTTATTCTGAATAAATTCTTTCCAGAAATGGTTACTTTGAGATTTTCGAGTAGCTAGACCCTTTTCCTTCCCTTTTCTCCTGTCAATTTTCCGTCCCTCTAGTTTGTCCTTTCCATCCTTGTAACCTAAAAATAATAATAATAATAAAAAGGTCCTCGAAGGAATATTTCTTTGTTTCTAACATGAACTAACACTGAATGGCAATGTATGGACTCATGAGTGGCAATATTAAGAGAGAACACCCTCCAGCCAACGGAATCAGCCGGAGGGAATGGCAGACCTGGACATATATCTCAAACCATTCCCAAACTCCTCATCAACCCAAAAACGATCCTTCCTCTCCTTATCCCATACCTTTTCTGTAGTCGTTTCCTACGCAAACGCCCCCCCCCCCCC
>CAKNWU010271627.1:0-11652 GCA_932072015.1 Andricus quercustozae
AAAAAAAAAAAAAAATTTTCAACAAAATACTTGAATCCTCAACAAAGAAAGATTTTTCAGTCAATAAAATTTTTTTTTATCCAAAATGTAGATTTTGAAATAAAAAAAAGATGAATTTTCAAACAAGAAGATTAATTTTCTACTATAAAAGACGAATTTTTATCTAAATACATCAATTTGAAACAACATAGTGGAACTTTTAAGCTAAAAAGCCGAGCTTTTTACAAAATGGTTGAATTTTAAATCAATAATTACCTTTTCAACCAAAAAGATATATTTTTATCCAAGAAGATCAATTTTTTACCAAAAAAGATAAATCTTTTGCAGAATACATTAATCTCTTTTTTGCAAAAATATTTTTCTGAAATTAAAAAATATTTGAAAAATTCTTCCAATTTTCTATGAAATCTAAATTTTCTTTAAATTAGTTACTGAGAGCCTTTTTGTTTAAGTTATTGTTAATATTATTATTTATCATTTGTTCCTACTAAAAATTCAAAGAAAATCTGAATATTTCAGAAAAACCCGCAACTTTTTGGCATTACTCTAAAAGAAGATAGTTATAAACAATAATAAATTGTTTAATCAATTGTGTTCGTTAAACTGCATAATTATAACCTCGATCTAAGTGAAAAATTAACAAAAAGTGGAAAATAAAAAAAAACTGCAACTGTTTATTATTACTATACGAAAAAATAGCTATAAAGAATTATAATTTGTTTAAAAAATTATTTTTTTTAAATTGCAATAATCATTGCCTCACTTTAAGAAAAAATTGGATGAAAATTGGAAAATAAAAAATAAACATTATTACATTTTTTAAACAATTTATTTCAACAGCTAAGAACTTGCCAAACTCTATTCTCCACATAGGAGGTTTTGTTAGGACACTATAAGACATACTTTACCTAATATTGACGATTCTAAATAAAATTTACAAAAACGTCTTTTCTTCTTATGAATAATACGTGTTGAATTTCATGGGGCATGCGGATCCTATGATTATTATTTAAAAAAACACATTTTTTTGTGGATTCGAACAAATTTGGGGCGATATGCATGAAAATTCGAAGAAACCGATGTTTTTTAACCACCCTACTATAGTACCTATAATTTATTGAAGGATTCCACCAATTCTTCTTTTAGTTATTTTAAGTATAACCCTCCAATTGTCCACTTTATAATACTTTTACTAATTTTCTCCAACAATCCTGAATAAAAGAGTATTAAAGTGATTTTTAACATGCTTCTACAACTAATTAGTAACTCCATCTTCAGGAAAAGATTCTACATTGTTTCGCTATAAATAAAATAATAATAATAAAGAAGGTTTTCTTCAACAACCCCAACTTCGTTTAATTTTCAGAAAGTGTAATTAATGCATAATTGTAACTAATAACTAGGTCAAGCTGAATTGGATATTTGTAACTTTAACTTTGCTGTACGTATTACGTAAGCGCCACGTTTATATGCAATTCGTAAACTGGATTTCGTTGTTTCCACTTAGGTTTACTTTTAAAGTGATTATACGGTCGTACTAGAATGCAGTAAATGTCAGTTTTAGTTAACAAAGTTATAATTCTTCGGCTAGAATCTGTGTAAATAATTGAAAGGCATTATGGAAATCAGCGTCAATCTCTGTATTTAAATTAACTTTGTCAGACAGCATAAAAACATACTGAAGCACAAAATTTTTCATTATAATTTCAAAATAAATATCGGAAACACAATTTCAAATTTATTTTAAAATAAAGTTATTCAGAGTCGATAATTCTACAATTTGTGGAATGAAACCTCTCATTTTATCAATTAGTAACGCCCATTTACCGCGCTCAATGTGTAGATTATGTGCAACGAGCTTTATTTGAAAATTGCAGGGGATAAAACAGACCATTGGATGTCTCGTTTAGTATTTTATGTTATGGTGCATCGTTTGGCAATACGACTTGATTTATAAATGAGAAAACACAAACGAAAAATTATTTTCTCAATAACAAATTTCATCAAGTATTGCATGTGGCTTCCTAAACTAATTGTTTTATTTCTTACAATTTGCAAGTTCTTTATTCTACATTATTTCTTATTCTGTTTACCGCAATTTCTCTGCTTTTTCTTTTCCATTCTTTTCCTATACCTTTTCCTACTTCTCAAACTTTATTTGTTTTAGTCCTTTAGTCTTTCTCTCCTTTATACTGTTAATTTAAATTTCTATTTCCTTATCCTGCAGTTCGTAAGTTAACTCACTGCTTTTTCCATTTTCTTCTCCTTCTTCCTCCAATACAATAAATTCTAACAAATTTTCATCTTTAAATACATCTTCTGATCTTCAATCTTTCATCCCACCATTGTTTAACTGCGCAATTCACTTTGAAATCAATATTCCTCAATTTATAATTGATCTCTGGCATCAGTTCACTTCTTCTCTTATCCTGAATATGTTTTTTTCCTTAGTTTCTCTTACCCTTTCTATGCTTCGTTTATGATTTCCCTTTGTTCAAATCCTCCTACTACCTTTTGATCTTTATTACTTTTTCATTACTTTTCTCAAATATTTATTTTTGCCTATGCCCGTAAACAAGTCACTTACAAAATAAATATTCCCAAATCTTTTAAGGTTATCCGTTCCTCTGCAACCTTTTTAACTAGATTATTGGATTAAGTTTTTCTTTGTCTTGTGACCTTTTTCTCTCGAAACTTTACGCACTTCTACTTTTTATTTTTAATCTCTAACCATCTTCCCACTCTTTGATATTATATTAAATACTTTACTGCTCAATTCTAATCCATGTTGTTGACATAATATTGTTTTTTTTTGTAAGGCTGTTTCTTGCAATTAAATTTTTTTCTTCTCTTACATCTCTTCCTCCTTTTTATCAACCTCTTCTTCATCCACTTCTTCTCTCATAATTCAACTAATTTTCTTCTTCCTCTTTCCTTTCTTATTTGCGGAAAGTCACATTGCGACAAGTCACATTGTAGCATGTTACGTCGTGACATCTCTCATGTGGAAAAATTTTCAGCCTAGAAAAAATTGGCAAAAGCGCAGGAATATACCCTTGATAAAAAAATAATGTATTTTACAGCCCACCCCTTTTCAACGGTACGTGGGCGGAGGTAGGGAGACCGCTGTGATTAGTCACATAAATAATTTAAGTCCTGATATTTTTTGCTATCTTTTGTGGACTTTACATTTTTTTGCGAATTAGAGATGCCGCAATGTGAATCAACACAATGTGATTTGCCGCAAATAAGACTGGCCTCAATTTGATTTGCCGGGGGTTGGCATGATCCGGACCCTTTAGGGTAAGTCCGTAACTCGATCAATGTATTCTCCTAACCTTAAACTCAAACCTCCAATTCTTTTCTTTAATATCCTCATCATATTTTTAATTTCCACATCATTTATATTTTCATCTTTCGATTGAAACTCAAGCCTTCCATCCCCTTTCCTGCATTATACCCTTTTTGGTAAAATTTGCATTTCTAAACCATCATTTCAATCTTCCTTAACTTAGTTTCCGTTTTCTCTTTCAACCTTAATCTCAACACTTCCATTCTTTCCTTCCTTATCAAATTTGTTTAAATTTGAATTTTCCCATCATCCTTTTATTCTTCCTCAACTCAGTTTCTATTTCCCCCTTTAATCTTAAACTCAACACTTTCATTCTTTCCTTTCTTATCATCTATGTTTAACTTTTCATTTCTCCATCATCCTTCAAGTATTTTTTCAATTATTTACATTTTTCGGTTTTTATCCTGTACCTTTTGTCCTTCCATCTCTTCTATTAACTCAACTCAAGTGCACACAAGTTCCATTTTCCGATTTAAATTAAAACTCAACCTTTCCATCCTTTGCTTCCTTATCCTCTTTATCTTTAACAAGGGGAGCCTACACCCTTCGGAAGTTTGTTTAAATTGATGCTTCTCCCATTAAAAGGTTAATACCAAATTTGTAATATGCGAAAGTTATAAGATGCGCTTATTACCTATTCTAGAGAAAAATGGTATTTAAAAGAACAACTCCTGGCTAGATCAGGCGGTAGCGCTCCGAGTTTTTAACAGGAATGTCCGCGCTTGATTCATGCTGTCCCTATTATATGCCATTTGTTCCAATTTATATTTTTTCATTGAAGCTGATGATTGAATTTACTCGAATTAAGCCAAAATTTTAATTTCCAAACATTTTTGTCATATTTTTTTTAACCTTTATCGCTTTTGAAGCGAATATTTTAAGGATAAGTCAGTGTAGTAACATTCTTAAAAAAAGATGATTCCTTATGCAATTTTTTTTTAAACATCACCTATTACTCCACTTTCAGAATGTGAATATTATTATAATAATAGAAAATGTCTTTTATGTATATTATATTTTTATATAATTTGATTTTACTATTTCATCATATTTTATTACTTATTTCATTCTTATTATACTATATAAGAAAAATATGAGAATAAAATGAAAAAAAAATGCTGGCAGTAGGAATCGAGCTCGGCCTTTCCGGTCATGCATCTTATCGCTTCTCATCACTTTATAGCATATTAACAGTTTGGTAATGACCTATTACTGGGAGAAGTATGAATCCAAAAAGAATCCGAATGTTGTAGTTTCCCTTGGTAAATTTGGATTTTTTTATCATCACGTTGACCATAAAGGACGTAGCTCTATTGCATATTTTTAATTTTCACCCCTTCATCCTTTCATTTAACATTGTGTCTATGCTGAAAAATCATCAGAATTTATCCCCCTCCCCCTTAGGTGCGTGACTTCATTTATGAATCACGCCCATCCTTTATTTCTTTCTCAACTTAATTCCCACTTTCTCTTTTATATCCTCTACCACTCCTTCCTCTATATCTTTTCGATACCCTACAATAAATAATCAATTCTTTCCTACCTTATCCTCTTTATCTAAATTAAATTTTCTCCACTATCCTTTAATTCTGCCTGCACTTAATTACCATTTTCCACTTTAAGCTAAAGCTAAACATTTCCTTCCTTTACTTCCTCATGTTCTTCATGTAAATTTTAATTTCTCCATCGTCGTTTAATTTTTTTTTTTAACTTGACACTTTCATTCTTTTAACATTATTTTTATTTTTTATGTATATATATATATATATATATATGTGTGTGTGTGTGTGTGTATGTGTAAATTTATTGTATTTCATAATATAGAATATTTTTAATATTAATATTAATAATAATCATTGACGGCAATTGATTTTTCAAATAATGAATCTTTAATCAAACTAAAGAATTTTTATCAAAATAGTTCAACTTTTAGCCAAGTAGTTGAATTTTCGGACAAAAAATAAATTTTTAACCAAACAGTTGCATTTTTAACCAAAAAATATTAAATTTCTACTAAAGCAAAGATTAATGTTCTACCAAAAAGATGAATTTTCAACTGATGAATATACATTTTTAATCACAAATGGAATAGTCAAATCTTCAGTTAAAAAAATTAAATTTCTACTGAAAAATACGACTTTTCAGCCAAATAGTTAAATTTACAACAAAATAGGTAAATATACAAAAAAAGAAAACTAACTTACAACAAATTAGTTCAAATTTTAACCATGTAATTGAATTTTGAACTGAAAAGAAGAATTTTCCTCCAAAAATATTATTTTTTACCAAAAAAATTATTTTTTACCAAAAAAGATTCATTTTCAACAAAATACATGAATTCTCAACCAAATAGTTAAATTTTCAACTAAAAAAGATCCATTTTTAACCAAATAAAAATAGTCAAAAAACGAATTGAAGAAAAATACATGAACTTTCATTAAAAAAAGGTAACCGAAAATTGAATCGTTAAATTTTTAGTAAAAAAACTCATTTTCAACAAAAGAGGTGAATTTTTAACTAAAATGATGCAATATTCAACAGCGTTAGTTAAGTTATTTCTTTAAAAAATTCATTTTTAACCAAAAAAGCGAATTCACAAGAAAATATAATTTAATTTTCAACTGGTATAGGTACTTTTATAGTTACAAAATTTATTTTCAATTACAAAAATGAATTTTCAACCAAAATAGTTCAATTTTCAACCAAATAGATGAATTTTCTACTAAACATAGAATAGTTTAAAATTAGGTTTTAAGGCCAAAGTAATATAGCCGAATTTTCTGTGAGTGAATTTGCACTGATTCAAATAGCCAGAGGTACGCAACTGATTTTCAGGAAAATTCTAATAATTCAAATAAAGAGAAAGAGGCTAAAACTCATATTAAACAGAGCTTTTTCAACCCAAAATTTCAGAAGCTCACCCACCAGAGGAAATTTCCTAAATGTTATTTTCACCTGAAAGAAACAATTTCAATAAACACAGAGGGAAAGTAAGTACGCGTGTTGACATCCATATACAATATACATTGTGTATTATACGTGGGCACGTATTATCATCATCAGCCATGCGTTTTAATATGCTACCGCAAAATCTGCGGGTGTACGTACACCGGCACAATGCAGCCATTGTGTCAAAGAGGTCAGGTATACTGCCTCCAGGATAAGGACAACTCATGATGGAGAGAGGTAATAACATTGTAAATTACCTCCAAGCATTGTGTATAGCACAACACCCACTCCCATGATTCGCGTCGCACCAGGGCAACGCGTGCGCCTTTGATTGCCTCTACTGCTTCATTTTTTGCGAAAAAAGAACAAGAATCGAGCTGGAGACAAATTTCCTTTTCCGTCGACTCGCTGGTACTTATTTTTTAATACCAGAAGTATACGCTTATTACTGAGTTATTTGGAGAGATATTTTACGTATATTTTTAAAAGTTCATAAATATTTACCAAATTCCACTTTCTCTGAAGGGAAAAAGAAAGTTTTTTAAAGTTTACTGAACTAATTCAAGGGTTACGGATGTGAAAGACAGTTTAGTGAAAATGAAAAGGGTCTGGTTATACGATTTGATAAAATACGTTGTTAAAGTGTGTAGAAAACTTCATTCTTATATAAAAATTAGTCAAAATAGGCCCCGCAAGCCTACAAAAAGGGTTTCGTAGCATATAAAGATGGTAATTATGACGCTCCAACCTCCCCTTCGCTACTATATATACATATATATATATATATATATATAGATATATCCCTAGTCCACCTACAGTTCCCTAAATTCCCCTACTACAACCCTCTTTCCCTACACCACCTCCTATACTTTCCCCTGACCTCGCTTCCTCAGCTAACACGCCCCGTTTTCCTACCTCTCTTCGCCAGCCATCACTCCCCCTTCCGTAATAAACCTCATTTCTAACCACTTCCCCTACTTTCCGTAACTTAAACATACTTTCCCTGCTTCCTCTACCCTCATGTCCCGTCACTTTTCCTACTTAATTCTCCTCATTATCCCTGACTGCCCTTCACCCCCCCGAACTTTCGCTACGCTTTCATTACTTTTCCTCATTTTACATAATTTTTCATAAGCGCCTCCCATCATTTCCCCTACTTCACGTACTTCCCCTTCTCTCATTTTGCTCACTTTCCCGGATACGGATATGGAAAATAGTGTACTGAAAGTTAAAAAGGCCTAGTTGTAAGATTTGATAAACTACTTTATGAAAATGTGTAGAAAACTTCGTTATTATATCAAAGTTATTCAAAGTAGGTTCCGTGCGACAAAATAAATGTTTCGTAGCCTATTAAGACGTTAATTATGTCGTTTCAAACTCCCCTTCATCTACTCCTCCTAAATTCCTTTACCTCTCCCTTTACTTTACACTTCTCCACCCCTTCCCAAATTTCTCTTCCTCTACTTCAGCCTCTCCTCTATTCCCAAGCTAACACACTCCTTCCCTTACTTTCCATCACAGCCCTCACTTCCTCTCCCATATTCATCCTTATTTATATTCATTTTACTTTCCCTACTTCCCTTTCCTTATATTGTCTTACATCCCCTACTTTCTCGAGCTTCACTTTCTCTCACATCATCTGCTTACCCACCCCTCATTTACCCTTACTTCTTATTACCCACCACTCATTGCCCCAAAGTTTCTCTACATCCACTACTCTTCCCCTTTATATCTCCAATTTTCTAAAACTTTACATAATTTCCCCTACATCCCTTCCCTCATTTTACCTACTTTCCATAACTTATACATACTTTCTCTTCTTCCTCTACCCTCATGTCCCGTCACTTTTCCTACTTAATTCTCCTCATTATCCCTGACTGCCCTTCGTCTCCCCCCCCATCCTTTCGGTTCGCTTTCATTACTTTCACTCATTTTACATAATTTTTCATAAAACCCTCCCATCATTTCTCCTACTTGACGTACTTCCCCTTCTTTCATTTGACCTCAATTTTACGGATACGGATATCGAAAATAGTGTAGTGAAAGTTAAAAAGGCCTCGTTATACGATGTGATAAACTACTTGATTAAAATGTGTAGAAAACTTCGTTATTATATAAAAGTTATTCAAAGTAGGCTCCGTGCGACAAAATAAATGTTTCGTAGCCTATTAATCGTTTCAAACTCCCCTTCATCTACTCCTCCTAAATTCCTTAACCTCTCCCCTCACTTTACACTTCTCCACCCCTTCCCAAATTTCTCTTCCTCTACTTCATCCTCTCCTCTATTCCCAAGCTAACACTTTCCTTCTCCTACTTTCCATCACACGCTCACTTCCTCACCCATATTCATCCTTATTTCTATTCATTTTACTTTCCCTACTTCTCTTTCCTTATATTCCCTTACTTCCCCTACTTGCTCGCGCTTCACTTTCTCTCACTTCATCTGCTTACCCACCCCTCATTTACCCTTACTTCTTATTACCCACTACTCATTGCCCCAAAGTTTCTCTAAATCCTCTACTGTTCCCCCTTATTTCCCCTACTTTCTCACATTTTAAATAATTTCCCCTACATCCCTTCTCTCATTTTCACCACTCAACATAATCCCTCTTTCTTTATTTCCTCTCACTTTCCCTAGTTTTTCCTCTTTTTAATACCCTCACGTTTCGCACTTGCCCTACTTCCTCGCCTCTAATTTCTCCTCAATTCGCCTACTTCTGCTCCCATTCTTTTCCCTCACTACCCCTCATGTCCTCAAAATGGAAAAATACGATGGACGGATGGACGGAAGACACCCTACCGAAATTATAAGGATTGCTACCCGGGACATAGAAACTCTCAAAACCCAGGATAAGTACATATAGCAATGCATTTTTTAGCATTGTTAACATTTTTGAACAAGCGCGCAGTTTGCACAAAATATTGAAATTAATATGTCCATAAGCTTAATTGAATGAATAATATTTTATGAATGGAATATCAATGAGGGTTGGTTTTTTTTTAAATTCTCGGGATACTTTCCAGTAGTGTGTAAATCACTATCTTCTCGATTAAAAATATATAACGAGTGTCTGCAAAGAAATCATGCGGACTTTCTTTGAAAAATTCGAAACTTTATTACTAAATTTTAAGTCATCATACTTCATCCTTTGTTTTAAATTGAGGTATGTTCTTTTTACAACACTGAAATTATATCCTGCCCATTAAGAATTTAACAGTTCGTAAATTAAACAGTTCAAAGAAAATATATGACGTTATCTTATTTATTATCCTTACAACGAAGTATTGAGAAATATCACAGGAAAGTTAAAGTTAATTTATGCTGTTAATGATTCTTTTTCTATTGTGCTCAGCTTTCTTTCAAGCTTCTGCTTGACGTTTTACCTACTTTTGCCTTTTTCGCCGTAAAAGCTCCTAATTTATATTATTTTCGTCCAAAAATAATACAAATTAATATTCAATAATGTAATGTATTTATTATCCGATAATATTTAAAATAAATGACTTTGAAATTCGTCCGAAACCACGATTTGATTAAATATTTTGTAAAAAATATATATAATTCTTCAGTTAAAACCAGTATAAATAGAGCAAACGGTAATCCCAAACGAATACATATCGTCGTTGTAACTTTAGTAACAAAAAGCACCAGTCAATTGAAGAAACACATGCAAGTATATATTTTATTATACAAACGCAAATTATATGGATAATTTAATTGAGCACTGAAATCTTTAGTTCAATAATTTGTTAAAACTTCTTTCCTTCTTGTACAGAAACTAGTTTTAACAAGTATAGACAGCGTCTACCCTGGTGGTGAGAAAAAAAATTACACTTCCGGCGGGAAATTTCAAACGGAAGACATACTTATTCTCTCATTTCTATTAAATATAAAAATTATGATACGTAATAATATAAAAATTGTATAACATTATATTATATTGTTGATACTAACATTATAATTCTCACTGTAAAAACTAGCTATCTCTTTTTTTATGGTATCATTTTTTGTGTCCTGTTTTTGAATATAATAACTTCATGCTGTTAGTTTCAATGTAAAACAAGTGAATCTGGGTTCCCATCAGTAGTATCATTTTAGTGCCACTCGAGACGTTGTTTTTACAGTGCTGATATAGATATAATATAATATATTATATGGGCGATTTGCAAATAGATTTCAATTTTGGTATCCGAGATGCGACTAAATTAAAGTTCTAAATTATGCAATAATTGTTATCTGGTTTCTTAGATATATGTACCAGGATATACTTTATAACGTGGGAAAGCTGTTTGATCCAGACTATTGATTTTTTCCACTAAATGTCTAAATTATTCTTTTACTTAAAGTAAATTATCATAAATCTTTAAAACTTGGTTTGGCAGGCTTAGCGGGTGTAAATAATTCGACATCTTTTTTAATGTCAAAAAGTTGTCTGCACAATCTAAAAAATTTTGAAAATTTGTTTGAAAATTGTTGCTTAAATCTTTCTTGAAAATTGTATGCAAACATTTTTTCGAAATTTTTTCTGAAAATTTAGTTCGAAAATTAGTTTGCATTTTTCTTTTTAAATTTGTCAAAGAATTTTTTAAAAATTTTTTAGATTTTTTTTCTAATTGATTGAAAATTTGTTTAAATAATTATTTACAAATTTGATTTTTACAATTTAAACTTATCTCCTTCATGTGAATTTATATCAGAAGAGTTCTGCGTAAAACAAATGTTTATGAACAATATTTTATGAAGAAGTGTAAGAAGAACTTAAAAAAAAGTACTTTTAAAACATTTTTTTCTTTCTCTTCAATGCGACTTCGAACCTGTTACCATCGAGTGCAAAAAAAGGCTTTGGAGTTGTTAAAAGGCTTCAGATTCGGTAGCTTCGGAGTTGTTATTTGCAATTTTTAAGTGGTATAAAACATTATTTACAAAAAAATAATTCAAACTTTAAGAAAGTGTTTTGCTCCATCAGCCCATCGAAATTTATGGGGAAATTTTTTTGATACAAAAATTATTTTGCGTTTGTACCTCTTTTTTTTGAGTCTTCGGAGTTGTTATTCATGTTAACCGATAATTTTTTTGCGTTTTCTCAGACGACTTACGAGGATTTTATCAATTTTGATATTCTGGAAACGTCATGCACCTTTAAAATTTCATAAAAAATACTTATTTTTCATAATTATAATCGATTATATTACGATTTATTACCTCAAATTCGTTAAAATTATAGAGGCTTCGGAGTTTTTAATAAACTGAGGGACAGAAATATAAGCATGATTCTTTTAGTCAGTATTTATAATCTATGGCATTTTAGTATTGTAATTTTAACTGCATCATATATTAAAAAAAGTGCCCG
>CAKNWU010271725.1:2398-13381 GCA_932072015.1 Andricus quercustozae
AATATAATAACAATATATGTAATAAATTACAGCTGTTAATGATTTATCCTAAGATTTCTGTTTAAGAAATGAGATTATGTACTTCTTTCTTCGAAAGAGAATAATATGTCACAGGAGAATATGAAATCCGGCAAACTATGCCCCAAAATGATTGCACAAGAAAATTGAATCCTCTAAATCTTGTTGCAGATTACAGTTTAGAGTTCGAATGTTTTCCTAATGGCGAGCCTATTCCTGGTGTTCCTCGTCACAGGCCCTCCATTTTTCCTGCAGGACATCATTCTCCTGAAAAACATCATTCTCCTGAAAAACATAATTCTCCTGAAAAACATCAATCTCCTGAAAGACATCCTCCTCCTGAAAGTTCTCTTCCTCCTTTCAGACCTCATTCTTCGGGCTCTCCGATCAGGCATTCGCCTTCTTCCGAGCCCCCTCTTCGTTTCAGGACCAGGTCTGCTTCTGCCAGGCATTGTTCTTTCCGCATACTTGGATATGAACTTAAACAGCTTTCATCTATCCGGCTTATTCCCAAAACGAATCCCAGCCGGCGATTTGAAGTTCGAAGATACACATTTCGTCATGATAAGACAATTTATTTGAAAGGAGTACATGGTTCCCCACAGTCCATACCAACCGAAAAGCAAATCGTATTATCAACATCCGATGCTGACGTTTTTGCAATATTGAAGAACAATAATACACTTCTTCGTGGAATCTTTACAGCAATAATTGACTCCGAATACAAGATTGAAAAACGCGTCAAAATAAACATGTACAGCGGCGCGATTAAAGAAATGACTCCAGAAGAATGCGAGGAAACTCCACTAGGCAACATTCACCCAATCTCAAGGAATTTTACACCAGTATTAGTAGACGAGTATTAGTAAAGGACATTCCTCCACACCATTAATGTAAATTAAAATAAAAAATAGAACAATTGTAAATGCTTAAAACTTATTACATGTACTAATAAAATAAGTATCTGATTAAAGATCTTGTCGTAGATTTTTTTAAAGTACAGGGAGGACGTGACTGCATCGATTATAGATAAAGTTACTTTAGAATTAATGAACAAAAAAGAGCTATAAATATTCAAGAGTGTTGTGTAAAATCTTAATTCCAAAAGTAAAATTAACGTTTACTTTCATGTGATATTAAGTATTCACTCAGAAGAAAGTATAGATTTCGGGATTTTTCCGAGACTTTCACTCTTATTAGGAGAGGAACTGATAACAAATTTTTTTCCCATTGGACTACTGTTTTTATTAAGTAATATACGAATGGAAACGATAATCTGATTCCTTTATTCAGATTTGGTGTCCGACAATGTTTCGCCATTTCAAACGATTCAAGACCGAGCCGTTAGTATATTGCCACTCCGCGCGTGGCGCTCCGAGCACACCGTGGAACGAGACCCACTCCATGAGAATAGTCGCTCCGCACCAATGATTAGTCCATTTCCTGCGGACGTATATCGATGATCTCTCTCCAGGTCGTAGCTCCAATCTCTCCTCAACGAGCACAAATAATAAACCACTTACTTCGCACCGGTTCCTCTCTCACGGGAGAGTCCAGTTAAATTCTGTTATATAATGAAAATAGTAAATAATTAGGAATAACTTCGCACCGGACCCTCTATCTCGGGAGGGCCCAGTTAACTAATATTACAAAACACCAATAACAAATCATTAAAACTAACTTCGAACCGATCACTCTCACTCCAGAGGGTCCAGTTGATTCTTCCACCCCTCCTCTCTTCGCCTCTTACTTGATACGCAATCATGGCTGAAGCCAACCCCTGGAAATACGTGCCTTTGCCGCTGAAATAGAAGTAGAAAAAAACCCAAAAGGCTCCTCAGTTGGGAGAGACAAGGATTTTCAACACATCGCCCCAGACTGAAGATGGACAGCACACCGGAACGACGGGACTTTACAATTTCTGAAGATCAGCAATCCCAGCAAGATTCACTCCAGAAGGTTCCTACTCCATAGCCCGGCCAGTTACTTAGAAATTCCGCTGGAGGAGGCACTTCGGGAAATTGGAGTTGTATCTCCTTCAAAGGAATCATCAAGCTACAATAAAATCAAAATGCAAGGATTCGTCCTCACCTTCAACGGAAAGTGAGGGTTTTCCTTCAGCAAATATTGTCTGCAAAAAATATCGTATATGCAAATATCGTATGCAAGAGACGGGTCATTTTGGGCACAAATGAAAATTCTTAAATGTAACTTTGCCTTTTGCTGGATTTTTCTAATTCCTGGAAGACGATTTAATACTCAACAGGCCCAAAATGACGCATATTTGTAAACGGAGGGTGCAAAAAACAACGAAACAGACTTTCTCTTGTGCTTTTCAGGTCAGAGCAAAATAGAATGTTTTAAGAAGATCTCTAATATTCCACTGGCGTCGAGATGTTCGGTTCCAACTGTTCGAAATCCAGATGATATAAACAACACATTGGGTATTTTTAAATTTTTGTTTCTTTAAATTAAAATAATTTAAAATTAATTTATTCTAATCATAAAGTCAAAATTATCTTTGCACTCATTGCTAATTTTTATCATTCTGAATGCTATATTTATATATGATACTTACCACATGATCCGTGTCAGTTTTTCCGGCTTATTCTCCAAAATAATAAATGATGATGATATGATATGACTTATTGTCTCCATTGTATACTTTGTACAAGCTTTTACAATTTTCCTGTGCCCTCCTCAATTACAACACCAATTAAGATACATATAAATTCCCCATGCTATTTAACATTACAAATATTAACGGTTGAATTCTAGATAATTACATTACAGTTCTGGTTCTCTCCCTTTCCTATATATATCTTCCTTCCTTAAAAAAAGCGTCACAAATCAAAAATTGTCCAACTTCCAAACTCATTCTTTCTCTCTTTCACTCTGTCGCGCTATATCTGACCTCCCTCTAGGACATTTCTCTCGCTTTCTTTTTAAACTCTCTGGCAAATTGGCAGAGGACAGAGTTCGGTTTCCCCTTAAATGTATTGGTGATCCATTCTTCTAATTCCCGATCTTTCTTCCCGTCCTTCCATCTACTAACAACGTCCATCCATCTTTTATCCATTTTTCCTTCCAGCCCTTGACAAATCAATATGTGCGTCAAGTTTTCCTCTGCTTCCCCACAAATTCTACACTTAGCATCCTTATATCCCTTATTGTATGCCTTTCCTACATTCCCACATCTTAACGTCGCCCACTGCTCCTTATCCTCTGAACTTTTCCCTTTTTCATCCCAATATTTTTCTCTCCCCAAGTTGATCTTTCATTTTCTGTATCCACTACAGTAGGTCGAGCTATCTATTTTCGCCCAATTCAACTGAATTTCCTGCTCTATTCTTGTTTCTACTCCCTTAATCGTATTATTGTTAATCTCGTCGACCCTGCTCCCTTCAAAAGCTTAATCCAGCGTCGCTCCATCCCCGACAATTCTGCACGCTTTCTGTAACCACTTACCCCATGCCGACGGGTTCCCATTCTTTATTCCCCTCATTTCTTCCTTTAGACATATTTTTGACCATTTCCTGGGGTTGTCCTATCTCCTCCCATTGCCATCTTGACTAACCTTCCCTGCATTTTCTCCATGTACTCCATTCTTTCCCACCCCCAAATTTCTACTCCATATAGTCCCCCCGCTTTAACCAGTGTGTCCAGTATATATAGTCTTTCCCCTAAACTATCAAGGCTTTTCCAGCCATTTTTCTTAGGTGAGTTTTATAAGACCCCCTAGTTGAAAACCAAAATCCCAAATATTTGAAATGATCTCTTTCCCCCCTTTCCGAAAAATCATTATTTTAGTCTTCTTTACATTTATCTCTAGCTTATTTCTTTTTACATATCTTTCCAAGCTTCTAATCATTTTCGCCAAACCTTCTGCTGTGGATGCCACTAATGCCAGGTCATCCGCAAATTTGTACTCAAAAATTTTCCCATTTCCCATCACCGTCTCTCCTATATTTCTTCTTTCCGAATCCTCCTCGATGTAATTCACATAAATGTTGAATAGAGTTGGACTGAGAAGACACCCTTATCTAACCCCTCTTGTTGTATTGAAGCTCTCTGTTATTCCCTGACCAGTTGTTAACTTATTAACCGTTTTCGCGTATATACAGCTTTTCTCCTTCCCTCTTAATTTTATTGTTAATTAGAGAATTTAGCACGAATACGTGATCTCTCGTTGACCTTCCCTCCCTAAATCCCGCTTAGCTTTCTCTTATTAATCCCTCCTTTTTAGCCAAACCATCAATCTTCTATCCATGATGGCTGCTAATATTTTACATCCTATGCCTTATATATGGGGTATATTCTCGCTTTCTCCCACCCATTTCCAACTTTTTCTTCTTTCCAGAACCCATTGAGTATTTCGTGCATGTCTATTAACCAAACTGCCGGTAATCCTTTTATAAACTCCGCCGAAACTCCGTCTTCCCCTACTGCTTTTTCCCTTTTCAAATTTTGTATTACTTTCGCTAATTCCTCCTTTGAGATATCCTCGTTTAACTCTTCCTCATCTTTATCCAACTCCATTCTCACTCCTCCCTCGCCCGTTCCTATTAGTTGCTGAAAATGTTTTTTCCATTTCTCCTTCTCAATTTTCTCTCCCTTTCTCTTCTCTCTCTTTCTCCGTCTAAACTCACCTTTTGATTTCCATAAATGCCCTATACTCCTACGTCCTAGCCGTTCCTCTCTTTCTTTAGTCCTTTTCCAATTTATAAATTTCTTCAGCTTCTCCCAAACCCGTTTCTTTAGCTCCCCTATCTCATCTTCGGTCTTATTCTCCTCCTTTTTTCCCCTACCTCCATTATTGCTCCCAACTCTGTATTTTTTCGTCATTCCTACCATCTCAGATGCTTTCTCAATGTTTTCCTTGAACCTATCCTATCTACTCTTCAATACCTCCCCCTCTGTCTCCTTTCTCTCTTCCCATAATCTTACCATTTGTTCTCTAAACTCTTTCCCCTTTTCGTCATCCCATACTAATTTTTCAACAAATTCCGAATCCTCCCTCTGTTTGTTTTTCCCGTTCCTCCCTCCCCTACAAGATCCCCTTGGCTCCCCACTCAATTTAAACGTCATTGGTAGATGGTCAGACTCCATACGTGTCATTATCTTCATCCCTTTTACATCCCCTTCTCAGGGGATTGGAATCCAAGGATTGGAATGACACCCGAAATATGAGGCTGGCGACGAATAATTCGGTTCAGGAATAAAATTTTCTCATAACTTTTAGCTACTAAAAATGTTTCGCTTAAAGAAACAATTTTACTTTTATAAATGTTTTTACTAATTTACTAATAATTAAAGTTGGGGCCAAGGCGGTGGGTCCAGCTAGCGTCATGACAAAATTTCCAAGCAGATAATCGTAAATTTATCCCTTCTTTTACACATCCCTTATTCACTCTAACTATATGAATTCCTTGATCACCGGTAGTATAACGAGGCTAAAACTGAGCGTAAGGTTTTAATAGGAACGACTACCGTTAGGATTTTTCCGATTTTTAGGAAGATTTTAACTCTCGTATGTTTAGTTTGAGTTAAATCTGTGAATAATTTTTTTTAAGTTGACCCTAGTAGTTTCCAAACAAATTACTAAATTTTTTCGGAAAATTTTCTCGAGTAAGACACGTGAAACATATCTCCATGCCAACTGAATGCCAACTGTAATCGCCGACTGAATTTTTGCTACAACTTTTCTGGGTCATGCCACAATTTAATCTTAAGGTTCTAAATTCAAGAAATTCTTTTTTTTTTAACTTCTCACGTGGTCTATTCCCTTTAAAACGTCAAAAATATTTCTAATAGAGGTCATTCTTCGCGTAATTTAATAAGCTTTTCAACGGTATTTTCAAATAATTTTTATCTCCTTTTTAAAAGAATAATCACGTTTCAAAATCAAGAGTGATTTTTGATAGTACTCGTGCAGGTCATTACGACATTTTTCGACAGCTGTGTATAAATTCTATTTTTATTAATATGCACACTATTGATAAAAGTTTGCGTTGAGAAACTCAGATAACTTTATGGCAGTTTTGAAATCTGTTGTAGAAACAGTAAACGATCATCGTAAACTTAGACCATCCTTCAGCTTTAGAACAAATATTATCTTTCAGATAATTGGCTAAAAATATTCATAATTGAAACTATGAAGAAAATTTTTTGATGAATTGTCATATAAAAGCTTTTAAAATAAAATTTATAAATCCATTTTCAGACATTATATAACTTGGTGGGATGAAATTATACCATGAATCTTCCATACCTATTAATTTTATAATAAAATCATTTTGCATATGTAATTATTTGTATAGTACCTTCTGACGTTAACAATATATGGATTATGCTCTTCAAAACTGGCTATCATGCGCAGTTATACATTTGGAAAATTAAAATATATTACAAAGCATAAAATAAATGAAAAAGTGAAAACAAATTTTCTTGTGCAAGAAATTTTTTTTGGGATTTCATGTTTTCTTTCAATAAATAAAAATAAGGTAGTCATGACTAATTTACTAAAGTTTTAAGACTAAAATAAGTTCTTGGGTAATTTTCGTTAAATTTAATTAAATTATTCTATTTATTTACTCTTCAATTGGGTGGTTAGGATCATCGAAATTAACAGATACGTCATTTTCTACAAGATTTTACAAAAATATATTTAATTGTCATGAAACATTTTTTCTTTGTTACAGTTTTTTCTTTATTACATAAATGGTAGTATTTTTAAAACTACACAAACGATAAAAACTTCTTCCAATTTAACAATTATTAAACTGTTCAAAATTTGCTGTGCGACCTTTGAAATTATTTAATACTACTGAACTTTTTAAAATTGTTTGAGAAAAATAAATAATTGACCGGGAGAAAACATGGAATTTAAAATCATACATTAAATATTAGATAAATTGTGATTTCAGTTTTAACGAATTTAGTAACTAAGTTTTATTCTTTGAAACTTACACAGAAGAAATGCAAATAACTGAGAATGCAACCTTGACGTCCATGATAAAGGAGATAACGACTATATAATCTGATGAAGAACCAGAATATTCAGCAGTTACATTGTTCGTCAAATTATTCATTAACACATTCATTTTTTTTCCTCTAATAATAAAATATGAGGATTATTTCTACATTCGTCTTATCATTGGCTGTTGTCCTCAATTCTATTGGTAAATATAATAATATAATATATCTACAATTTAGATACAAAAAATGTTTCTTCTCCAAAAAATCATTTTCTTAACGACATTAGGTTGAAATAAGAAAACATTTGGCTTAAGTAAATACAATTTGTATAAATATTTGGGTAATGCAACCAAATTATTTTGTTGGAAGTATTTTTAAAGCGACGGACTCTTACGTATTTGGAATAAACGCGTGCTCCAATTAAAAATGGCACTCCACGTATGCGAGTTCGTAGCGCTGTGAAAAAAACATAAAAACGTAATCCGATTGCATCTCGGTGATCCTTACGAATATAAGTGATTCGAAAACATAATCGTTTAGGGGCTTATGAAGATTACATTCCTCTCCCATTATTTTCATGATTAATCATAAAATAATACGCACATCGAAAGGATTTTCTGTACGAGAAAGACGCTCTTTGTATATTTATTCTATACTTACTCAGTGCTTGTTTATCTAAAATGGAATCGGACTTCTTACTTCGAAATCGCACCAAACTAATGTTTTTCAATTTTCCCTTTTTTGCTAATCTCGATATAATCGGTATTTTACATTGGTTTTATTTCACACTTTTTATTTAGTTTCGGGCTACTCCAAAAATGAATTTTTATTTTTTACATTCGCACGAACTGACCTTAGAGGGTGAACAATCCCTTAGGCTAGCCGCCGTTTCGGACCCAGTTGAGCCACAGGCTGATTTGGTATCCTCAGAGATGTCGAATCAGTTTCTCCAGACGTTATGAAGCTTGTCCAGCCTTGCCACTTCTGCTCATTTCTCGATTTCTGTGCAGAAGTTAGACCAGCTTTCTTGCTTCGCTTTACGTATTGCACTCCTGTATTTATCCCTCATCGTTATAAATGAGGTTCATAGTTCATCTCCAGGTTGTACACGTCTCTAACTGACCTAGGCACCTCCGAGACTGCACTCCTTAGTTTCGTGGAATACTGGCCCAGTCTGTTCTTCTTGGATTTATAACCTACTCAGGGCATGCGGGTACGATGGATTTCAACTCTAACTCCATCTGTGAGTGATCTCAGAAAATGGGTTCGTCTAAAACTCTGCACTTTTTGATATTGTCTCTAAAACTACCGGCACAGATAGTGATGTCAATCACTTTCTCCCTGACCGAGTTATGAAACTTTGGGGTACTCCGCGTGTTACAAATATCTTAATCAGTAGTGATTAGGTATTCCAACAGATCATCACCTCCTGACTTGACGTCCGTGCTGCTCCATAAAGTATGGTGGAAGTCAGCGTCACATCCCTCCTCTGATGGGTTGGTATCGCCGTCATATAAAAAGTAGGCCCATCCCATGACTAGCTTCCCAATTCCTCTATGATATGTGGCTATCACTACCAGGTCTCTTGATCACATATCTAGGAGCGGGACAACGTTGACTCCCTTCGCCAGGATGTAGGCACTTGGTTTGGCCGTCTTGATGTCCCTGTAACAAAAACCAAACTCCCTAAGCACCTTATGGTATCGCTAACTAACCAAGGTTTCTGCATTAGTAAAATACGTGCGCGCCTCGCTTCCATTCCACTCTGAAGAACCGCAGAGGCACATTTGCTGTGATGTAAGTTGATTTGGTTAATAGTTAGACCGGGATAAGTCATTTAGTTCTGTCCCCGATCTTGCCCTGTCCCGACAGGCTGAAATTGTCCCTGCCCGGCAACCCTAAAGTTGATTTGTCTAAGGTAGTAGAATGGACTGGTGTTAAGGACTGCAGGAGGTCTCGTCTGGTACTCAGGAATTTGCACAACTAGAAGTTGCTTGTAACCTCCTGCTGTGTCTTCTTCCTGAGACCGATCGTGCCTGACCATTCGCCAGGACGCTATCCTTAGTGAGGGGCTGAATCCATCCAACCACCTCAGGACCACAAAAGGGTCTTCCAGCTTACCTGGGAACACGCCGTAGTCCTCCCTCCTCTCTCTAGTAGAACAAAATATTTTGGAAGAGAAAATTGAAGTTCAGCAACATTTACCCAAGACAATACCCAAGGAAAATTTAATCTTGTATTTTTTGTTGCAGATTTGAGTTCACACTTTGAGTGTTTGCCTAATGGCGAACCCATTCCTGGTGTTCCTCGTGTCCATCATTCCGCTGAAAAACATTCTCCTGAAAAACATCAGTCTCCTGAAGGGAATCTTCCTCCTCCTAAACCTCATTCTCCGGGTTCTCCGGTCAGGTATTCTCCTCCCGCCAGACCACCTCTTCATGCCAGGACAATCTCTCCTTCAGCTGCCCAGTCTCCTGTTCGTGACAGGTCTAGGTCTCCTCTTGCCAAGCATCCTTCTTTGCGCATACTTGGATTTGACCTTGGACCTGAACAACTCAGATCTTTTCGGCTTACTCCCAGCACGAATTTGAATCGGCAATTCGAAATTCGAAGATACACTTTTCCTCGCGATAAACCAATTGGATTGAGAGGAACGCATAATGCCCGTCAGCCTATGCCGACTGAAGAACAATTAGTATTATCAACGTCCAATGGTGACGTCTTCGCAATATTTAAAAGAAATAATACACGTCTTCGTGGAATATATGCATTAAAAAATTTGCGTGGATTTGAGGTTACTAAGCGAGTGAAAATAAACATAGTCAGTGGCGCTATTCAAGATATGACCACAGAAGAAAACGATGCTTGTCCCATAGGCAGCTCTTCACCAATATCAAAGAGTTTTAGAATGTCAAATGTAAACGATATTCCTCGAAATCATTAATGTTAATTTAAAAAGCATATCTAAAAGTAAAATACAATATTGTTTGTGTTTACTATTTGTCATTCATTTGGAAATTACGGTCAGGCTTGCTCCAAGTCTCGGTTTTAATAAATATATATTGTTAGACCACAATCAGAAAAATCATTAAACGTTGCATAATCCTAAGGTATAAATGTTTTAAATTAATTAATAAATTTCCATTTTCAATCTTCAAAATTGTATAATTTTCATTTTAAAATTTGTAAAGTTGAATAATATTGACTTAATTACAAAAGTTTACGACTGATTCAAAATTAAAAAATGCAGGAAAACACCTGGAAGATTTCGCGTAAAAGTGATAAAAAATTGTTCATTGTGAAGTATTGAGATATGTCGTATTTGACATGTAGAAATCTAAATCGAACACCAACACATAAGCAAATATTATTCAAATCTTAAAAAGAATTATATTTTGAATTACGCAAACTCGATTCTGCTCTAATTATTTCGAACTTGAAAGAAGGCAAACAATTTCGTAACTTACATCAATAACAGTCAGTAAATAAAAATAAAAATTTGCACATCTTTTTAAAACATTTGAATATTTTTAAATTATTTACATTTTTTTTTAATTTTACAAAATGAAATTTCTAAATTACCTGGGGGGGGGGGTAAGCATATAAAAATTTCCCCCGGACTTGTCAAGCCTATATTGGCACTATATATTATTATCTATTCGAATAACAAATTCTGCAAATTTCAACCAGAATTTATTTTTTTGAAATTTTTTAAATAATCAATAACAATATTCTACCAAAAGAGACCAATTTTGAACAAAAATGTAAATTTTGTACTAAATAGTCGAAGTTTTATAAAAATGGTTTAATTTTTTATGAAATAGTTTAATTTTCAAAAACAATTAGAATTTTCAATAAAACAGACAAGATAAATGTTCTACGAAAAATGACGAATTTTTAGCATAATACATACATTTTTAATGAGGTCAAATAAATGTTCAATTCAAAATATCAATTTTTAACCAAAAATAAAATGGTTACATTTTA
>CAKNWU010271819.1:0-10253 GCA_932072015.1 Andricus quercustozae
CGATGTCCATAAAGGTTCCAATCGCGAGGCCTTTCTCCTTCAGTTGTACTTCAATGAGGTTTACTGCTCCGCTTAGGGCCGTCTCCGTCGAGTGTCCAGCCCTATAGGCGTGTTGCTCTTTGTGAAGTGGCCTCCTTGACAAGATCTTGTCGCGGATATATCTATCCACAAGTCTTTCCACTGTTTTTAGTAGGAAAGATGTTAGGCTGATGGGACGGAAATCCTTGGGTAAGGTATAACCGATCCTACCTGCTTTCGGAATAAAGACTACTCTCGTACCCCTCCATGCCGCCGGGACGTGTCCCAGCGTGAGACTAGCCCTAGCAAGTCTCACTAGCGGCCCTATGATGGACTCCCCAGCCTTCTGTAAGAGGACCGGATAAATGCCATCTGGGCCAGGAGACTTGTAAGGGCTGAAGGACTTCAGGGCCCACCTGATCTTGGCGGGGGTGACAATCTCGTTGGCAAGCCGCCGTTTCGGGCCCAGTTGGGCCGCAGGCGACTTTGGTTGCCTCAGAGGTGCCGTCCCCACTTCTCCAAACTCCGAAAAGCCCGGGAAGTGTGCCTTGATCAGGTGAGGCAAGGTATCCCCGTCCGACTCCGTTATTTAAAATTTTCTCTGTTTGCTTCCGGCTTATAGATAAAAGTTTCAATCCTGATGATCCAGAGCTGATTTTGTTTCTTGAAAGATTTTTTAAAAATCTGTTTGAGTAGGTTCTTTAAACAAAATTACTAAGTGATCATCTACAATTATTATTAACATTGAAGAAATTGTTCTCAAAATTCTATCCAAACAGACTTTTAGAGAATTTTTCAAGGAACAAAATGAGCCAAAATCATTAAGATTGCATCAGAATTACAACTGTTCTTCAATCAAAGAGCCAAAAAAAGTTTTCCTAAATTTGATAAATCCTTCATAAAAATGCACAATTTTGCGTTTGAGATGGAGGGAGAATATCATTAACTCTCGTAGAACAATGCACCTTAAAACTAAATTTAAAATACCGTCCACCTAGATGCACGAAGGCTTAAATTGAAATTCAATTTCTTCCTTTTCTGTAAAATAAAATCTTAGTAGCTTGTGGCCCAATTCATCTAAGTGGGCAGTATTAGTTTCTTCAACTTTCTATATTTTAAGCACGCGTGAAAAAACATTAATTTACTGCTAACATAATGCAAACTTAGACAACAATAGTGCAACTTCCGTGTAATCTCAAAATTTCTGTATTAATTCTCGTACTACGTATGATAAAATTAAATTTTAAACATCGTCCACCTAGATTTATAAGGGAAAATAATTATGATAAAAATGTTAGTAAAGAAGATGGCTTATTTGAGCTTCATAAATATTCAAATGTAATATCAGTTTCTTTTTTTCTATAAAATCAGAAGTTTCTGTCTTATGGCCTAATTAATTTAGGTGAACGATATTTTCACAGTTTGTACTTTGAATCCTTAGGATTTCTTCTTCATTCGGCGTCAAAAGCTTCGTATTCAAGATAGGTAGATAGGTAGGTAGGTATCAAAATTTTTTAGAAGATGTCAAAAGATTGAACAAAGATTTCAAATATTTGAGTGATTTTAAACGATTACAAAATATTTCCGTAAGATTTAACAAATATTTCAAAGAATTCATAAGGATTTCAAAAGATTTCAAGAATTTCCAAGATTTCAAGAAGGGTACACCAGATTTCAAAATATTTAAATGATTTTAATAGGTTTCAACCAAATTTAGAAGATTTCAAAAGATTTAAATAATTTAAAACGAATAAAAAAGATTTCACAAACAAAGATTAACGAAAGATTTTACAAATATTTGAAGGTTTTCAAAAGATTTCAAAGATTTTACAAAAGCTTTAAATAATTCCAAAAGGTTTCTCAAAGATTTCACAGAAATTTCAAGCTTTCACTAAGGTATGTAAAACTTCAAAAAATTCTAACGAATTCGCAAAGATTTCAATGATTTCAAAGACCTTACAAAGATTGAAAAATATTCCCAAAAATTTCATAAAGGCGACTTATGTTTGTAAAACATTTAGAATTTGTCGTCTATTTATGATTCGGCTTTCTTTAGAAATTGTTAGCCAAGGTGGCCTATAGGTGCCGTGACTTGATTGGTTAGCGATGAATTTGGTAAGTTTGACCTTGAACTAACCTTGCCCACGGATTCGTATTCAGCGACCTCAAAAACCTATAGGTAACCTGACTTATTTCGTTAGCGATGACCAAAATAATGTTAGAATACGTATCAACCCTTCATTAGTTCAGGATGTACATACAGATAAAATAAGACCCGTCTATCTTGCAGAGTTGGAGGAATAATGCCATCAGATGACACTGTCGAGATATTGGAGTTACCGCAGAGTTCGGGATTATTCTGGGAATACATAGGAGAACTGAAAGCATATGATACAATTTGGAAAATGGTATCATACGTCGATCTTAAACAATGGAGATTGCAACAAGACATCGTCATCACAAATTTCAACATCCTACGGAGATTATGCAACCAATTAGGATTACAGTTTCCACTTTTAAATCTAGAAATATATGACCTGTACAAGTATACGCCTATACCTGTGAGGCAAAATGTCAATAATGTAACTAGCATTTTTGCATACATTGTCCCTGAATCCAAATATTCGGCTATATCAAAAGATAAATTAAAACACATCAGTCTATCAGAGAATGATTAAGGTAAATGCAAACTATTTCAAAATAAACATATTTGTGAAAATGCGTATCCGGTAGGAAAGACGAATAGCGCGAGTATATGTGAGATTCAGTTAATAACCAAGCCTTTCTTTTCAAATTTTAAAGATTGTGATATAAGATTCAAACAACTACAACACCCGTACTGGCTTAAACTCGAGACAACTAACTCGTGGATGTATTCGCTACCTCATGAAGAAGTAATGCATGTAACTTGTAAACAACAAACAACGACTTCTTACATACTAAACAACACAGGTATAATCTCGATTAAACCAAGTTGCGTGGCGAATACAGAAACTATAACTTTGACAGCAACACAAACCATCACTTCAACACGCAATATCACCTTTCAAGTTTCAAAATTAAAAACTATGAACGCTTTAAATCTAACTAAATTATACGACAAGGTAGAACAAGATACAAATTTAGCAGAAGTATTTCAAGAGTTACAAAACCAACCAGAATTTATAGGTAATAGTCGAAAGCTTAACACTGACCTGACAAATAAAGGTATGCAATTTCATATATTAGCAGAAAAGGCTAGAGAAATAGAAAAAAAAGAGATACAGTAAGACGAATCAGTCAAATTGAAACAGACGTAACATATACTGGGGTATTAACAATATTCGGAACATTGTTTTGGGTTTTAGCGCGGCGATACGCGCTTGATAGGATGTTTTCTTCTTACTGTTCTAGGAAAAGCATACGGTTCTGTGAAAGAAAACGAAGTAAAGAGATCCAAACAGAGCGAAAATCAGCTGAATGCGTCGAACCAAGAGAACCATCCCTAAAAACTATGGAATGCGCTAACAGCACACAATCTGTAAATCTTAATGGATCGAATCAAAGCCCTTTACCAATAAATCATGCTATAACTTGGACTGAAAATGAGCAAGTAGAAACCAGACCAACTACCAGGGAAGACGAAGTCACTCAAAAACCCATCGAAACATTGTCGGCAAGAAGACCATACTATAGCCCTTCAAATTAATTACTGAACACACTTTTATTGTAAATTTAATGACATACAAATACATTTACACATACATACATGCCACTAGACCTACTTTCATACAATGGACAGTATATTAGACAAACACAAACACACAAAAAATAATTAAATAAAAAATATTATTATATAGAGTCACAGAAGGAAGCATAATCTTTTGTAAAAATCAAAATAGGAATAGGCTGTGTCAAGAGGTAGCTCTGTAAGACACATGTCTATTATATCAAAACTCTCTCTCTCTGTGTTCAAGATCGCATCATCATTAATTAGAACAGCACAGGAGCGCTGTCCAGATTCATCGGGGGGGAGGGATGCGTCAACGCAAATTTTGTACCATCGACGCAGGAGCGTTGACTTTTTCCACCCCGGGGAGATGTCACGTAATGTGACTGAATATTGTTATTTGCCTAAATCAGCTCGCAACGAGCGTGAGAACGGATGCTCCTGTCAGCAAAAATTGTAAGATTGGGTTTACCACCTTGAGCCGTCGCACGGTCAAGGGATGCACGGCGATTGTCAGCGCGGAGTAAGATTGTTAACGCGTACACCGGCGATTAGGCCACTCGTCTTGTCAGTCTGGATTACGAGATGAGAAGGTAAAGAACACTCAGAGAGGGAAAGAACAGAAGAGAACTTTGTCATTGAATAAACACGAATTAGTAATGGAAATTAAAGGATATCATTGATGTTATACAGCCTAAACATAACATTTACATTGCTGTTTCATATATTCTGTTATTATAATTGGCAAAATAAATTATTAATAAGAGCAAAACAAAACATTATTATAGTGAAGTTAAAACTTCGAAAAAATCGTAACATAGTCGTGTTTCATATCAAATTAATCAGTAATGGACACAAAAGTGTAATATGTAATCAGATTTCGACTTTAGCTATTCATTAAAGAACGCTAATTAGCATTAGCGCGTCAGAGTGGCGAAAGAACGCTCCCGCGAGCTGTCCGCTCTGCTAGCGCACATCTGTCGCGGAAAACCCGAGGCGAGAAACGAGGAAGTACATATACATGTGCACGAAGAGAAAAACAAGCACATAGTTCTTTGAAATTGTAAATAATTACAAACAGTTCAACTAACTACCTCTAATTTAAATCACTTCATTATCTTCATTAGAACTGAAGATAGTACAGTTGTATATTTATTTACCAAAAATGAACAATTTGTTGTATTCTGCAAATTTTTCAACGGCAATTTGTTTAGAAATGTTCAAGGTACCACCAGGAATTTTTTCAGATATTTCCTATTATTTTTTCAATAAAAAACTATGTTCCAAAGTTCACTTTATTTAAAAGCTGTCAAATTTCCCTACTTTTTAACAGATTTTCGTGGTTGTAAGCTATACAGATTTTTTAGGCATATTCGTTTCAGGATCATTAACGTACAACAGTTTGACCTTTAAAATGAACCTTCATTCATTGAGATACCATTTTTTTCACTTACTTTTTTAACGTCAAAGCCAGAGGAGTCGAATTTTCTCGCCGATAGTAGATATTCATATATTCATATATTTTCAAATACGCGGCTCGCTTCGCTCGCAAGTTTGAGCGCGCCTGGGGCGCGCGACTGTTGTTTCTCGCGCTTCGCGCTGGATGACGTATTTACCTCGCCCTACGCGCTCGGTCTTTGTATTTCCCCCACATTTGCGCCCAGACCTTTTAAAATTAAAGGTCAAATCATCGACACCTGTAATTTTGTGATTGTGAATTCTTTTTTGTTAAAGCTCCTTTGGCTTTAACGAACACATTCATGATTGCTTCAATATTTGCTCCTTATTTTACACTAATTTTTATTCTCAGCTACCCTGAAAATCTATAATTTCTATAAATGTATATTATCACAACTCATAATATGCATTGGTATTGAAATAAACTTATTTTCATTGTCTTGTTTTTATGATTATAAAACAGTCTGCATTCTACAAAAAAAATGTTGTTATTATACATTTTATGGCAACTTGTGTTAAATAAAAAATCATTGTAGCTTGTGTCGTTTTTCCAAAAAGTAAATTTCTCATTTTTGATGCATTTTTATAACAAGAGTTTATAACAAATTTGTAAATGTTTTTTGGTTAAACAACTTTGTCTTTACATTTTTTTTCATCTCTTGTGTCGTTTGTTTTTAGATGCAAGATTTTTATAACTTCATGTTTTTTTGTATCTTGCATAGTTTGACAGCAAAATGGAGTTTTCGATTTTTTATTATTTTTTGTTCGATCAAATTTTGAATTTTTGTTTTTTCGAAAAAATTCAAAAGCTTCTTATGATAATATTGTAGGGCTATCAAAAAGAAACGTTTTTCCTCTCTTGACTTTTTATCATATCGTGTGTTGTTCGGCTTAAAATGTTAATTTTCGTTTTTTTTTTTTGGATTTTGAAAATGCTATAACTCTCATAATTTTTTTTTATCGAAAAATGTCATTAGGATAAATTGTGTGTCTTTTTGAGTACTATTAATAACCGTACATAGAATTTTCAAATATTGAAAAAAGTGGTCTCAAAAGTTTTAAAAATGTGCTCACTCTTTGAAATTTTATTCAAAATCGCTGGTTAACGAACTCGTTCTTTCTTTTTAGGCCTTCAAAAAGTGTGCCAAAGCACAATCAATCTTTCAAAAGTTATCGTGTCTACACGATACTACAGACTACAGACAGACACCTTCGTACAAACCATTTTTTCTGACTCAGGGGGCCTCAAAACGTCGACATTTGATTGAATCCGCGAAAGTCATTTTTTACATAAAACCAATCCCTGCTTAAAATGACGGATAGGATCCGATAGAGTCAGATACAAAACCGGATAAAGGTGCGGATAGCCCACGTCGGATTTCATTCCGTCTCTATCTGGATCTCTTTCGGTTCGTAAAATCTTAAACGGAAAAGTAGCGACTCTATTCGGATTTTAATCCGGATGAAATATGAAAAAAAGCATTTTATCTGGCCCTATCCGGAACTTTTTCGGAACTTACATTAGAAGACTGTTTTCATCTATGTCTAAGATCCGTTTTCTATCTGGATCTACCCGATTTGAAGCGAACATCGGAAACAGAAAACTGAATTAATTGCTCGACGGAATCTTATGCGGCCCTATCTGCAACTTTGTCGGAACTTACATTAGAGGACTATTATTGTTTATGTCTGAAATTGGTTTTCTATCTGGATCTATCCGGCTTTAAAGCGAAATCCGAAACTGAAAACTGAATTATTTGCTCGACGGCATATTTTGCGGCCCAATCTGGAACTATGTCGGAACTTACATTAGAAGACTGTTTTCGTTTATGTCTAAAAACGGATTCCTATCGTGATCTATCCGGCTTTGGAGCGAACATCGGAATTAGCAAATTAAATTATTTGGCCTACGGGATCTTATGCGGCCCTATCTGGAACTTTGTCGGCACTTACATTAGAAGACTGTTTTCGTGTAAGTCTCAAAACGGCTTTTTATCTGGATCTATCCGATTGTGAAGAGAACATCAGAAAAAGAAAATGGAATTATTTACCTAACGGAATTTTATGTGGCCCTATCTAGAAATATGTCGGAACTTACATTAGAAGACTGTTTTCGTTTGTCTAAAAACGGTTTTCTATCTGGATCTATCTGGCTTTAAAGCAAACATCGGAATTAGAAAATTGAATTATTTGGCCGACGGAATATTATGCGGCCCTATCTAGAACTATGTCGGAACTTACATTAGAAGACTTTTCGTTTTTCTAAAAACCGTTTTTCTATCTGGATTTATCCGGCTTTGAAGCGAACATCGGAAACAGAAAATAGAATTATTGACCTAACTGAATCTCATGTGGCCCTATCTGGAAATATGTCGGAACTTACATTAGAAGACTGTTTTCGTTTATCTAAAAACCGTTTTTCTATCTGGATCTATCCGGATTTAAAGCGGACATCGGAATTAGAAGATTGAATTATTTGGCAGGCGGAATCTTATACGGCCCTATCAGGAACTTTGTCGGAACTTAAGTTAGAGGACTTTTCATCTAAGTTTAAAAATGGTTTTCTATCCGGTTCTATATGGCTTTGAAGCGAACATCGAAAACAGAAAACTGAATTATTTGATCGACGGAATCTTATGCGGCCCTATATGGAAGTATGTCGGAACTTACATTAGAAGACTTTTCGTTTGTCTAAGAACCGTTTTTCTATCTGGAATCATCCGGATTTAAAGCGAACATCGGAAACAGACTACTGAATTATTTGGCCTAAGGAATCTTACGTGGCCCTATCAGGAACTATGTCGGAACTTACATTAGAAGACTATTTTCATCTAAGTCTAAGAACCATTTTCTATCTGGCTCTATCCGGCTTTAAAGCTAACATCGGAAAAAGCAAGTTGAATGATTTGCCCGACGGAATCGTATGCGGCCCTATCGGGAACTTTTTCGGAACTTACCTTAGAAGACTGTTTTCATCTAAGTCTAAGAACCGGTTTCTATCTGGCTCTATCCGGCTTTAAAGCTAAGATCGGAAATAGAAAGTTGAATGATTTGCCCGACAGAATCGGATGCGGCCCTATCAGGGACTATGTCGGAACTTACATTAGAAGACTGTTTTCGTTCCAGTCTAAAAACGGTTTTCTATCTGGATCTATCTGGCTTTGAAGCGATCATCGGAAACAGAAATGGAACATTTTTTTGTTGCTTTAAATTCGACCGAAAAAATAAGTGCCTGAAGGTTCAAATTCATGATTTAATCACAGTGTCAACAACGAAATTACCAACTTTATTGTTTATTGAAATATTTACGTGGTTCATTATTAAATAGTTTCAGGTGACTTAACACGTAATTTAGTATTCAATAAAGTCGAAAGATTCTGAAAACTGGCTGAGTTAGCGCGAGTTGAAGTAGGAAAAGATTTAAATTTCTTGTTTTTGAAAAATATATATTTTACCAATTACTGCAATAACTATAATACCCAAAAATTTTTGCAAGAGGAGAAAAAGATTCCCTTTTAAAATTCTTTATAAGTATCAGTGCTTAAAATTAAAATTAGAACAATTTTTATAATGGACTTCCAGGACAATGCTTTTCGGGCTGCATCAGCGCGTATCCTCGTTTGATCCTCAAAGCCAAAGGTTCAATTTGAATAACGTGATTGCATTTCTCCTACTCTCTAAATCTGCTCGCAGTGAAAAGACTGATTCATGGCTAAAAAGGAAATAACTGATTCTTTCAATTACAAAGTAACATTATTTTTCTGACTCAAAAGTGGGACATTTCATTAGTTTTCACTGACACTTCAATGATATTTTTTATTGCAAATCAGACTTTCTGATGGATTATCAGTAAATTTTAACTACTACACACATGAAATAATTTTTAATGTCGTGAACGATTTACATACGAGCCAACATTATGAAATAATTAGTAATTAATTCATAATTAATAATCAATTAAAAATATATTTGTTAAACATCATTTAATATTTCAGTATTTATTTCTTTCGAATTTAAATTGAATTTTGATATCAAGAAGTGTATTCACATTATAGTAAAAAATAAGAATAGAATCCGTAAAATTTACGATTAGGTCATAAAAATGGAAAATTTTAAAAGTGCTTAAGCTTCTTAACCCAAACTTCTAAGCTGTTTATAGCCAATAATACGTACTGGTTTTCCCCAAATATTTTTTTCCCAGAACTTCGCAATTTAGTTTAGGCATCTGGTAATTTTTCCCGTATTAAGTAGGTTAAGGGGCATGCATAAATTACGTAGTCTTTTAGGTTGGAGGTTTGGGCCGGGGGGGCGGGGGCACGATTCTTCTATTCTATACTTTTTAGTAGATCAATTTTAAAACTATAAATTCCGCTAGACTGCAAAATTAAGCATTTTTAACAATGATATAAATTGAACAGTTTAAAGATTTAAAAAAATGTAAATCCACGCTATAAATTTCAAAAATCATATCATGTTACGCAAGTTTAAGTTAGAAACATTAAAAATTGAATTATTGCAAATGTTTAGCTCTCTGAAATTTTGACGATTTAAGACTTTCTGCTTCACACAATTCGTTTTAAAATCGTTTAGTTTAAAAATGTTTATTTTTAATTGATCATTTTAAATAAGCAGTCAAACACTGCTAACTATTGAAAAATTGTTCTATTTCTTCATTACAAATTTTCAAATTGAATGAGTTAAAAATGGAATATTTTTGACTGATACAACATGACTATAGGATTTGAAATTTAATACGAGCGTTTAATTCTGAATCTATTAGTTTTTAATTATTTTACAATTGAAAATAGTTTACAAAGTTTCAATCAGACGTTTAAATGTTTTCAATTATTGAGGCTTTCGAATTGAGGGTTCAGATCAAAGAATGGGTCGCGCGATCCAAAACGCGGAAAACAATTGTCCACGTGTCTGGTGATATCCAAATTTCAAAATGTAAAAAATTACATTTATAAAAATGAGCCGCTGGATAGTGTAAGGGCATATAAAATTAACATGGCCGTTCCGGTTGGCCCCTGTTGACTTTAAAATCGAGTTTAAATATTAAATTTTT